>JANHJO010004871.1:247806-266270 GCA_032468235.1 Pseudoxyrhopus heterurus | reverse complement strand
GCACGGAGGGGCTTTGTTGGAAAGGAGGGAAAGTCAGGAGCGCAGCGCTCTCTCTCACCCTCCGCCTGGGTCCTGGGCTGCCACCCTCCTGCCTTGTGATGGAATGCACTGGCCAGGGAAGCTGTTCCAGAATGGAGGCGCCCTGGATTTCTTCCCGGATCCTCTGCTGCCCAAAGGGGTCGGCAAGCGCTTGACCTTGGACTTGGCCCTGGTGGAGCCCAGCACAGTGGAAGGGGAGCTCCCGGGAGAGGCTGTGGGAGCACAGGGGGCCGATCTGCTTCGTCCCACAGCTGCCGTATCCATCAGCTGGGGGAAGTCTGAAAGGGGAGCTGCCTGTGAGGGGGGGAGGTCCAGGTGAGGTGGGGCCGGCCCAGCCTTGCAAGCCAGAAGCTGTGTGAGAGGCTCAGCCTGGTAGGCGCTTCCAGCATCGGCAGACATGCCCACGGCCTTCGAGGGAGGCAAGACAGAGATGCCAGTGGCTACAGCAGTCGTTGCCGGCCCCGCAGAGGCAGACTGGGCCAGCGAGACCTCCTTAGGGGATGGAAACATCCTGGAAGCCGGTGGCGGCGCTGAAGCAGGCTGCTCCGGGAGGCTCAGCCCTTGCCGAGTGGCTTTGATTAACAGGCTGCCGAGGGAGCTCATATCCGAAACGCCCGGCAGGTCAGAGCCCCCTTGTCCCAACAGGTGGGGCGGGACCGCTGGGCCGGGGGCAGATGCCGGCAGGGGAGCCACATTCAGCCCAGGCGGAGGGGAGGCTATGCTGGGGGACGCTCCAAGGGCTGCCTCTCCGGCAGCCGTCCCCACCTCCTGAGGCAACAAAGGCGCCTGTTCGAAGTACATGACCCCTGGCTTGGAGCGCTTGACCATGCTGGGCACGGTTCGGGGGCACACGGCTCCCAGATCGAGCAGGCCTGGGTGGCCGGGCGGGGAGGACCGAGGGAAATTCATGGCGCCCAGGTCAGAAGGAGCAGCGGCAGAAGGAGACGACTTCTTGGCCCTCCGGGAGTGCAGGCGCACAATAGGCCGTTTCTTGCCCAGGCTGGTAGGAGGGGGGGTGACTGCAGGCCCAATATCTGCCCTGGGGTTTGCCTCGGAGTCAGGCAGCTGCTGGACCCCAATCAGAAGGCTCGGAGCAGCGCTGCTGAGGGCTGGCGGGAAGCTGCCGCCGCCGCCGCCGGAGGGGCTGGCCGAAAAGGAATGCAAGTGCTGCTGCTGTGGCATGGGCCGCAGGCCTTTGCTGGCCGCAGGGTAGAGAGGCCTGGCAGAGGGTAAGCCGGGGCTGAGGCCTGCAGCCAGCGCAAGGCTGGCCGTGTCCATTGGGCCCAGCACAGAAGCCCCGGCCTCCATCCCAGCTGGCCCAGAGCTGACGGGAGAAGTCAACTGAATCTTTTGGGTGAGGCCGTTGGGCAGCGTCTGCAGGACGTACAGAGGCTGCATGTTCTGGTTGACCACCAAGAGCTTCTCCGCAGCAGCCTTCAGGTGGAGGGGGGCGCTCTGCACAGCAGCACTTGAGATGGGAGACGGGCCGGGCTTGTCAGGGGCACTGGGACCGTACTTGGGGTTCTGGAGCGGGAGGGAGGGAGAAACGGGAAGGCCGGGGGTGCTGCTGCTCCTGCCGGCCAGCTCTTGGCCGGCCCCGAGACCAGCTTCTCTCGGCCCACAGGGCGGGCTGGCCATGTGCTCGGCTTCCAGGTGGCTCTGAATGAAAGGGTCGGGGGTCAGAGGGCCCTCAGGGCTTGGGGCCACTCGTGGGCTTAGCAACGTTGGCTCTGCTTCACCGGAGGAAGCCTTTTCTGTGACCGTCACCCTCTTCTCAGCAGAATCTGAGGAAGGGAGACTTAACATTGATCTCTCCCCTGAAGGAGCAAGGGAAGGTTCTGGAATGACTGCAAGTCTGCCGTGGTTCTGACTGGGGACTGCAGGGCTCCGGGTAGTCAAGACCGAGAGATCCGAAGGCAGCTCTAAGGGCAGCTCAAATTGTTCCTCTGCCGAAATGGAAGACGAGACGCTGCTGTCTACCGGCTCGGCTGCTGGCAGCTGCTGAGAAAACACTTCGAAGAGAGCCATGTCTTTGCCCCGATTGCTGTCGAGGCCCAGTCCTTCTCCCAGAGTCAGGAGCTCCGAGGACGAGGACTCCGGGCTCTCCCCCAGGGCCTGCATCGAGGGGGTGTTTTTCAGAACAAAGTCCATGATGTCTGAAGGAAGAATATTCCCACAATCATCGCTGTTGTTATTGTCGGAGTCAGACTTCAGCAGTTCTGTGCTGAATGTATCCAGCAGATTCTTCTCAGAGGGCTCCGTGCTGGCACGAGGACGACGACCGACGGCTTCTAGGGAGCTCAGCTGAGCTTCCAAAGGATCTTGAGTTTTGACCCGGCAATTCTCCATTTTGGGATCAGCTGTTTTATGGCCGACTGAAGTCTTGGTCACTTGCATTTTCTCCCCACTATCTTCACTTCGTTCAAGTTTTAAGCTTTCTGTTCCGTTTTCTTTGCCGCTCCTTTTGCTTCCTGAATTGATTTTCCTCGTTGTTACTGTGATGCTTGCATCACTTTCTGTTCCATCATCCACACCGTCCAGCTGAGAGATTTTGGGGAGATTGACCTGTTCCTCTTCACGGAATAAACTATGCGAAGCCATGGGCTCATCTGAGCTCGAGACAACCGTTCGGGTGAAGTTGTAGTAATACAGGTCTTCTTCATCTGATGTGCTGAGGTCATCGGCACCGTCCACCTGGCCTTCAGCAGACCGCCGGCCTCTCTTCTTGCCGGGGGAGTTGCTGTAGAAGGGAAGGTCTTCCTCACCATATGACCTCACACCATACAAAGGGGTCAGACCAAAAAACATGTTGGATCTGGCACGCGCACTACGCCGAGGATATCGCCGCTTGTAGGACCCGTCTTCCTGTTCTTTTGCTCCATCCTGGATCATCAAGCTGCTGTCTTGGACAGGCAGATTTGGATAA
Source organism: Pseudoxyrhopus heterurus (assembly GCA_032468235.1). Lineage (NCBI taxonomy): Eukaryota > Metazoa > Chordata > Lepidosauria > Squamata > Pseudoxyrhopus > Pseudoxyrhopus heterurus. The sequence continues at coordinate 263,305 of JANHJO010004871.1, read as the reverse complement.
GAGGGATCATTGGGGGCCATTGAGGAGGAAGCAGAGCTTTGAGTTTCTGGGACAATACAGTCACTTCCGGAGTGCTCGGGAATGGAAGCCGGCTGGGGCCCAGAGGTGCAAACCTTAGGCCGAGACTCTGCATCGCGTTCTCTCTGGACATTTTTGGACTGGCTCTCACCTTCCATCTTGAGCGGAGTCAGGGTGACTTTTACTGTGCGCTTTTGTGAATTCTGCAAATCCTTGGAGGTGGCCATTTCACTCTGGAAAGCTTTGGAAATCTCCTGGCCAAGCAGATTATTGTCAATGAGTTTCTCAACAGCAATGCTGTTATATTGCTGCTGATTAATATGCTCAGATGTCATTGCCCCATGAACAAATTCTGTCTCTGCACATTCTTTGTGGCTACTTGGGAGGACACTTAGACTTCTAAAAAGCTTACTAGAATGTCTCTCTTTTGCCCCCTTCTTCGTTTTTTGTCTGCTCTCTCTACCCACGGAAGATACTGGATCGTTCATGCAAGGAGATCGATTACTTGAAAATGGTGAGGTCTTTGCTTCTGGGGCTTCATAAAAGCAATTTTTGTCTGTCTGTATTAGATGCCGATCTTGTTCCTTCTTTGGGGGGTTCTGATGCAACATTGCAGAAACTATGGATTCTTTGGGAGAAAACAGTGCAGAAGAGGACTCTGGGAACTTCCCTCCCTTGGTTGAGTTTCCTTCCGGGCCAGAGATGCTTTGTCCATGGCAGCCTGATTTTGAATTTCCACAGGAAGAACTCGGATCTTTGGGGGTCAGCAGCTTCCCCTTCTCCGATTTGGCAGAAAAGGGCCCTCCAGAAGGCACAGTTTCAAAGGAGAGGGTTCCCTCCCGAGGAGAAGCTCCTCTGCCTCCGCTTGCGATGGCTGGACTGGGAGGGGTAAGGGTGTCCTGGAGAGTAACGTGCAAGGCTGCTGGTCCCACAGAGCGTTCGGTATGTTTGATGCTCACATTGTGCTCTGGGATGGGACTCCTGCTAGGTCCTGAAGAGATGGTGCTTTGCTGAGCATTAATGGCCCCAACTCTGGTGGGAGGCAGCATCCAAGACCTCAGTGGCTGTGAAAACAGAGATGCGCTGGGCCTCCGGGAGCCAATGCTCCGAAGTCCAGAGGATAACAGAGGATCTCCCACGGTTACGATCTCATGTGGCACAGGGGTAGGGCTTCCTAGGGAGAGATAATTTTTTAAAGAAGAAAATTGAACACAACAAATCTCAAAGAAACCTGATCCCCAGGGTCAAGCACTTCTTGTCCCCAGCTCAGTTCCGCTTTTTCCCTCAGACAAATCTATCATCATTAGAAAGATAGGCTTTGACTCAACAGACTAGGACTAGGAAAGTAAAGGGAACAAAATTTCTCCCCGGCTTTGAATTACAGTAGGGCTAGTTTAGTGTTATCTGGAAATACTTTTTAAGGGGTTTAAATTAAATAAATATCTGAATATAGTTTTTAAGCAAGAAAAAGAAAAATTCCATATTTTAAAGCTGTCAAAAGCCATCACAAAAAGAAGAGTTGTGAGCCGGACCTGCAGAAGGCAATGGCCTCGAACCAGGAGTTCGCTGGGAAGGAGCAAAACCCGGCGTTCTGATCCGCAGAGCCTTGAAGTTCTGAGGATGTGGAGAAAGATCTGCAGAGGGAGGGTTTAGGGCAGCTGGTGCTACACGGCCATCTCTGGGTGGAATTTCTGCTGCAGGTGAAAAATAGGACCATCATTCAATTTGAATTAAAATCAAAATGTATTTGAACCGACTATTTTAGGGGGGGGGGAATCAGAAAGAAGCATTTCTCCTCAATAACTTATTTTTCCATAGGAGAGGGAAAGGGCCCCCACACCACCATCAACTAAAAGTGAAAACTATACATGTTGGGAGGGATGATTTTATGACTAAATATTCTTCTCTTCTACACCAGTAACATTTCTTAGAAATTCCACCTGCCCTTTTATTCTCCATTAGGCAAGAGAGACTCAAGTCTGAAAGTAGGCCTAATTTAAATGCCAATTTCTAGAACTAAGGAAGAGGAAGCCGCACTGATCATTCAGCCCCTTTCTGCCTTCCTCTTGAGCTAGAAAGAAGTATTTTTGCAGGGGACATTCTCAGCCCTCAATTCAAGAGATTTCTAAAAAGGAACTGCCCAGGCAAGAGGATCAGAGGTAGCTGCCCCCTTGATATCAAGGACCCTCTTCTGTTGCCCCACACCTGAAAGTGACACTGGGCTGTGGACAATGGTCCGGTTGTCATCATGTTCCATGGTGCTGTTGATGTCAAAGTCTAGGAGAGGAGGACGGCATTCCATGATCTTGCACGTGTAAACACAACGTTTTCGAGCATCAGTTGTGCTCCAGTAAACTCGGGAGCACCTGGACAAACAGTATATACATCGGATAAGTGTTGGGACAATAACATAATTTTTCTGGAAATGTTGAAGTCACAGAAAAATTGACATTTTGGAAAAACAAAAACAAAAAAGTTTTAAGTTATCTTGTATCAAGTTTAGTTTTCCGCAAAACAATTCATTTAATTTATATTGGCTATAAAAGTAAGTAATGTTACTAAAATAGAATAACTCAAGCGCCTTATGTTTCAATTACTAATGATGATTTTTCCTGCTCTCTTAAGTTGTTGGGTTACGGGGGAGTGGAATCTCAAGCAGAGGATTACAAGAAGTGTCTAACCTTAGTATTTGGGACAGTCCATTGTCCACCTTGCTTTGCAACTGCTGCTTGCTCACAACATAGGGATGTGTAGGGAAGACCTTCTGTTGTGCATTGTAAAAATCATGTACAGGGGAGGAAAGGGGTTTAGCATATGGATGCCGCACCTTCAAAGTATTCATTCTAAAGGAAGGTACAAGCAGTCCTCACTCAGCAACTGCCTTGTTTACAACTGTTTGAAATTATGATGGTAATGAAAACCTAACTTTACAACCAATCCTTGCATTTACAACCTTTGCAGGTCTGTAAAGCAAAAGAAAGCTGAAGTAGGACTGTAAGCACAGTTGTGCTTCACTTAATTACCAAGCGGCCAGTTGCAATTGTGGTCACAAAATGAGAAACTACCTCGTATTTCATAATCCAATTAAAAATGAGTAATGAAAACTAAGGAAACAAAAAAGGGATGAGGAAACAAGATTGTTCTTTTTTTCATTTCTTGCGGAGAACCAGGCCGGCCAGCCAGCACTGCCCTGCAGCCCAGGTTTCTTCCTGAAAGAGCTTGGGACACAGGAGCAGCTTCCACTTACTGGTATCCAACTGGAAAGAGCTTGTCTTCGCAGTCCGAAAGGTCATTCAGGATGCCGAGACAGTCAATGCTCATCGACCCTACATGGAAGTAGAAGAAAGGCTGAAGCACAGGGACGGCGGTGGCGCGAGAGGCCATCCATTTTGACCTCACTTCACGAACGGGCTTACCGATCATCATATGGATGTTCTCTGGTTCCAAACCATTCAGAAACTTCCGCCTCAAGCTGATTCCTTCAAAATCCACAAAGACTCTTCTCAAGACCTCAAAGCCATTTTCTGGCACTATCTGCAAACAAACCCATGGCCGAATAAGTCATCTGAACAGAAAACAAGTGAGGGGCAAGAAAAGGGGCAAGTGGCATAGGACGTACCTCCCCTTTGATCAGGTCCTTGTGTCGTGGGCAATACACCTTCTTATCCTCCAAGAAGACACAATTTTTGGCCCGAGAACACATAAAATGGTAGTTACTGGTGCAAGTGGCCAGGCAGCAGCCGACTGTGGCACCGGACTTCTGGCAGAACTCACATCGCTGCAAGATTGGCATGTTACTCTGATTGTCAAACTGCACAAATACTGCACGGTTAAAATGAATGTTACATATCTGATTGATAGTATTATATTAGAGAACTCCTAATTGGTTCATCTTTCTTGCCCTAGCTGTAAACAAGCAAAGCTTTTTTTTTTTTAAACAAATTAAGCATATATTTAGGGTTACAACTTTGTATTTCACAAATTTAAACATACCTTTAAATCTATTTATTTAACAAAGCAGCTGAAAAGATCAAGAGCCATTCTGAAGCAATCCGAAGGGATCGGCACTTAAGGAAGAGACTGCACCTCTGTTCAACCGCTTGGGGCAACTCCCACCTTTTTTACGCCCCAGCCCGGCTGCTAAGAATCTGCCGAGGAGAGCCCATTCCACACCCTGCAAGCTCCTTTTTCCCTGTTACTAGCATTACCGAAATAAAATAACATTGAACTAAGAGACTTTTTCCCCAGAAAATTCTTTCAGAAGAACCCTTTTTCTTTTCTGTAAATACTGATCTGTGATCCCATAACTGAAATTGCAACACAAAGAAGCTCCCTTGCCCTTGCAGTGGCCAAGGAGAGAAAGCACCAGAGAGAACTCTCCACAGTCACACATGCTACCCACCAGCTGCTTCCCACGAATCACGGCCACGTGCACGTTCTTCAGAGAGCCATCCTCCTCCTCAAACACTTCAGCTGACCACAGGGCACAGTTCACGTGGGTCCACTCATTCTGACCAATATAAAGGAGACGGCCAGCATCCTGTAGAAAAGCAAACAGCCCACCAAAGGCACTCATAGGCAGAAGTCCCACCCTGCTCAGGGAGGCAAGAGAAAGCTCAGAAAAGGCCCATTATTTTGCTCTCAAATCAAAGATGTCTCGATCCTCTAGAAAAGCTGCTAATGCGTCTTCAGTTTGTGGCCAAATGATCAGCCCAAGATTCCTCTCACAAATATAACGGCTAAGTCAGGTGTTCTCCATACTCAATTTATGCCTATTTAATTTTTGTTTCACCATATAATTTTCCCTAATGCATGTTTTTGCATTTTCTATTGTAACAAAATATCTGAATTTTATCCTGAGATTTTAACCAATCTCTTCCAGCTCTGAGTCATCTGTAAAGAATGGAAAAAATCCTTAAATCGCTAATATTTTTCTAGTTCTCTTTTTCCAAATGGTTCTTGAAAACCAGGCACTGAATTCCAGGACTCTCTTCTAGGCATGAGAGCTGGCCAGCCGGATGACTTTGGGCCAGTCGTTCTCTTTTAGCCAAACCCACATTACAAGATTGTTGCTGAGGTGAAAATGCGAGGCAGGTGTATTGAATATGTTTGCTGCTTTGAGTTGACTCGTTTTTTAAGTGGGATAAAAATATAACTATCTTTTCGATAGCATTATCCGCTAAGTGCACCAAAGTCTCAGAGGGATTTAATCGAATGTTTTTAACTGACAAATGATATCACTCTAAAGTACGAAGATGACACGAGATCCATCTGCCAGGAATAGTTTAAGTAGACAGAGCAAGCAGGAGCACCTCAAGAAGACTGAAATCGGAGTCTGGCACTACTTACATTGCCTCCATCATCACCGTACTTCAGGCAAAGAGAGCACTGCCGGTTGTCTTCCACATCCGGAGGAGGGGAAAGTTCTGGGCTGTCGTCTTGGCTTCTGTCGGGACCTCAAAGCAAATGGAAAGAATTAATTCCCAACAAAGAATATGAGGAGGAAACATGGAATGGGATTCACTATGGGAGCCATGGACCCAGTTGCAAAGGGCCGAGCGGTAAGAGCTCTTTCAAGCGACTCAAAGGATTTGGGGGGGGGGGGGGATGGGATGCATTTCATTCAGGCAGAAAGCAGACCCCAAGGCTCCTCTCTGCTCCCCCAAAGCTCAAAAGCCCGTCTTCCAGGAGAACTTCCTTCAGGGGGTGCAAGAAAAGGAGGCACAATTTCTCACTGGATAAGGGTGAAGCAGGAAGATGCAGCAGATGCAGTGGCGTGGGGGAGTTTGGCTCTCCTGGCCCTTTGGGTTTTGGAGCTGGAATTATTTTCTTCATCAGAGGGGGCTGCTGCTGACCAGAACAGTTTTCTTCGCGCTCCTGCCACTGTGCATAGTTATGGTCAAGGGAAGGGGGCAGGACAGCATTAGGCAGCATTCCACTGCTAGAAGACAATAAGAGACACCGCCCTAAGTTAGATGCAGCTCTCAACTTCCAAAGCCCTCCAGTTCATCCTTCAGCTCTCTTTGGAGAAAGGACCAGCCAGAGGACGCCTGCTTCTGGCAGTCGACTGAAGTTGCTGCATGCAGCCAGAGAGACCATTTGGAAATCCATGTGATTTCCAAGGGACAACATTACGCTATCACCTTTGCTTAGTGACAGGGAGTGACTTCAGGAAACAGAGCAATTGCTTACTTTGCCGTGACTTTGTTTGGTTCCCAAAATCTTGACTTCTTTACATTGAACCATGGAAAAACTCGTTCCATTTGCTAAAGAGAAAAACCACAATTTTTAATAAGATTCAGCATTACTTTGCTTGGCATTAAGCTTTTAAGAAAACTGCCTCAGAGTTTGGCAAATTTATCGGAATGATGAACTTATGACAGGTTTAAAAACGGTTTCTTTGGAGAATCAGCGCTGCTCTGGGAACAAGGGCAACACCAACTTTCTTCAAGACAAGGGCAAAATGCATCCTACCCTCATGAAGAAGGACTTCACCACACTGTTGGCCTTCTTGAGTTCCGGCTGCCCTCCGTCTGCATTGATAGCTGCTTGGATTATCTTAACAAGATCATCGCTGAACTCCAACTAGATTGGAAAAATGAGATCCACCTCGCTATGGTCCTTAAGGCAGGCCTCACTACCCACAGGAGCTGTAGACCCTTACGGCATTTTCATTGGGCAGCTCCCTGGCCCAGCCACTGCTGGAGTCCAATGGGTGGCCTCCTCTTCACTCACAGGAGGGGAAACAGGGCAACAACCATGCAAGAAGTAGCAATAAGATTGCAGCCTTTCAGTGCCATGCCCCAGCCTATTTTAACTCGGCTTCAATCTTCTCTTCACCCCAGCAGAAGTTCTGAAAGGGAGGGTGGTCGACTGCACCAAGACCTACCACAGAAGAATAGCCTCCTTGGTCCATCTTCCTTTTCATGCCTTCTAGATCAAGTGGTGGCTGTTCTTCCTGCTTGCCAACCTCTGTAAGTATGGGAGGGTCTGGGCCTTTGGGAGAACTTTGAGAGGGTACGCTTTCTTCTGTTTCAGGATTCAAGTCAGGAGGTTTGGCTGCCTGAAGATAGACAAGAGCTCGTGGTGCAAAGCAGTGTTTGTTCAGGATTCCTCCAACTTTAACTGACACGGGATAATAATTGCCATATTAATTGTGATAGTTGATACCAAACCTTCAGTTCTTAGCCTGTGGAATTGACTTAAGACTAGTGATGCCTAGCTAATTCTGCTTTTTTTCTTAGAAATTCTGCATTTCCAATAACCAACATCTCCTAAATAGATAGCCAGGCAAACAGACAGTTGGTTTGTTAGTTTGGGAAAGAAAAAAGGTAGATGTACCTGCCGATAACGCAGTAAGTGGCTAGTCGTTCTAGAGTTCAGCAGAGCTGTCAAAACCTGCTTTAAAGAAAGCTGCAGCTCTTTCTCAAGGGCCAGCCGCCATTCGGGAGGATGCTGTTCAGTGCAATTAATGCAGGTGTAAGCCACGCTCTCCGGAAGGTTAGAGAGGATTTCATACATCTCATCTGAAGGAAGAAATGGCGATGGTTTCATGGGTGCCAGAAGGGCATCTTTGTGCAGTGGCAGGAAAGAGGGATAGGAGGAGAAGGGCTCAGCTCGGTGCCCATGTATGTTCTGATGTCTCAGGATTGGGAGAATGTGGCTTCTTAAGCATGAGAGCCATGCACCCTGCTGGACATCTGGAGCGGGAGTATATGCGGGAGCCTGCTAGTTTAAACAGATTAACCCTTCCCCAAACCATCTCATAGCATTTCCGCTCACCTTCCAAGATCCAAGGCAACTGCGATCCTTTCTAAAACTGGCTCAATGCACAGCCTGACATGGTCCCATTTCTGTTTGTGAGCATTAAAGGAATTTCTGGATACCAACCTTTACGGCAGGGTTTCCCCATCTTTTTTTTAAACCAGAATGATCTGCAAAAGTAATCTAGGGGTGAAGCCTGCTGACCATGAATGCTCTTCCTCACCAGAGAGGTCTTCACATTTGGCGTGAACCCAGCGGTCACACTTCCCACACTGCATCATCTTGCTTTCATAGTCATCGTCATCATAGCACTTGTCACAGAGGGGGCAGAAGTTCCCTGTAAGCAGCAGAAAAGGAGGAGATGGGCTCACGCAGCCCGAGAATCACAAAGCAAGAATGGCTGCTGCTGGCAAGTTCTGTCGCTGACTGACGGGGGGGGGGGGGGAGAGATGGATAACCCTTCATACAGGTAAACTGGGGCTTAGGGTGGCTTATGGAACAAACCACCGTTAAAACGCATGCAAGTCTTTGTGGGATCTATGAATCAGACAGTGTGCAATTCTACCCAGGAAGCTGTCCGCCATCCCGCTTCTAAGGCCAGGTTGAAAAGCAAAGATTTCCCTTCAGGGGGAATGGCTGCCAACCCTCCCAGGCCTTGGTCCTCAATACTATTCGGCCCTTTTGCACCTTTAGCGAAGAGTTTGGCACAATCGTGACACAAAGAGAAGTCATGGGACCATTGTGCGTCCCACCCTTTGCCTGGAGTTGTCGCCCCACAGCTCTTACAGCGAACACACTTGGTGCAGATCTAGAAAGAGAGAAAGAAGCTGGTGTTTTTTTGAAGGATCAGTCGTTCTCTGAGAAATATCAATATATTTCGATTAAACCAGACACAATATTCAATAAAGAGAAGAAATTGCATCAGCAAAATAAAAGACCGATACAAAAGGGGCACTTGAGAATGTCCATTTCCCCAGGAATTTGTATAATCGCACCCACTCTCCTTTCCCCCCCTTTCTTCTATTTTGTTTGGGCAACCGAGTCTGCCTGAGAAACCCCCAGATTCCCGAGAAACATACCCACACTTTCTTCTTCTTGGTGGGCTTAGTTGGGTAGTTCGGTCCCAGGCACTCTGGGTGGTAGCTGTTCCGGCACTTGTTGCACTCCAACAATTGCTGTGGGATGGCAGAGAACGGCGTCACACAAGGCCTTTTAGGCTTCAAGAGGCCTGTCCACGGGCCATCACTTCTAACACAAGTCCTGAGCACCAGTTGGTGGGCAGGTGCCAGAAAGCGAAGGGAGTTACCTTGGAGGCCTGATGCTGCCTCCCACACACGTGGCAGAACTTGCAGCGACGGCAGCACCAGTTTTCCAACTGGTCTTCCAGGGGCCGTTCATTAACCTCTAAACAGAATTTGTGGAAAGGCTCACAGCACACCTGGCAATAGACAAACTACAAGCAAACAAACAAGTCAGCCAATCAGGCAGGCCCACTGCACTTCTCTCTCTCTCTCTCTCTCTCTCTCTCTCTCTCTTAGCTTAGCTCTGGTGGATTTTGTAAGAATTTGGTTCTTAATTCAAGCAGCCTTGACTATCCAACTTAATTGAAAGGCAAAGTACAAACGGAATCAATGAATGAAGAAAGGAATAACATTATAATGGCTCCACCCATTAATATCCAAAGTACAGGGATACCTCAATACTCATAGTTAAAATTGGTTCCAGGAGGCGCCATGAGTACCAAACCAATTTTTCCCTTGGGAATAATGTAGTGAATTACAAGGCAGACGACACTGACAAGTTCCAGCTGCCGTGTTGAGTATCAAATGAACGATGAATTTCAAGATAAAGTGGTTTTTAGACCACATCCCAACTTGTCTGTGAGCAATTTCACTTCTACAGCAATCCCAGATTCCACAACAAGCAAAAAATATTTATCAGGGCTTAGGAGGAACTGGCAGAAGTTGGACCAGTTTGTGGTTTCAGAGGCAAATACAAAACTTTTAAAACAACATAATTCTGCAAAAACAATGGATTGTTTTGATGAAGGATTCAATTCCATCTAGGTGTTTCAAATTTACTTTAACAACGCAACTGAAAAAAAACCCCTCCCATATCTGATTACTCTCTTACCTCCACGTTCCCGCTGCTGGCACACAGGAAGCAGACTACTCTGGGAGTTATCGGAATGGAGGTTAGGATACCCAGACCACCCATTTCCCAAACGCTTTCAGCCTCACAGTCCTCCTAGAAAGCAGAGAAGGGACACCTGCGTGAGGTGGTTCTGCCAGGCCAGGCACTACAATGGGGTGAGCAGGGAGGGGGAACTGTCCCTACTCCGTGGCCCAACTCCTGTGGGAGAAAGCCACACTCAAAGCTGCCTTGTTACCTTGAAGTCCACTCGGATCCTGTGGACTCCGTCTGTCAGGGCCTTCTGCTTGGAAGGGGTGTTGTTGGATAAAGTGCTCAGGGTATTGAGCGCGCTGTTCTCTGGCTTGCTGACTGGGAGCGGCTTCTCCTAGAAAGATGGCAGACACAGTATTTCCTTCCTTACTCCCCAAACTGGCTCAGAATGTATCAATGGAAGGCACAGGTGCCTTGGCTAGCCTGCAACAAGTGGTCAGTCCCAAGAGACACCGCAAAATTCATGTTGAATTATCTCTACCGTCAGACAAGAAACAATACCGCAGAAATATTACACTCATATTATGTACCCAGATTTTCTTAAGAGGCCAGAAATGCTAGTATTTGGCATGTGTACACGCACACTTTTCGGGGCCCGACCTGTACTTGGCTTTGGATGGTGTGCGCTGGGTTTGCATCCTCAGAAAGGGATGAGGTCAGGATCAGGCTTTAAGTAGTAGGACACAATCACAGAACATTTTTTTTTCTTGAAGCAAGATGATGCATTAGGTTACCTTTTCTTTTGGTTTCTGTTTCAACGGTAAGCTGGGACGCGGAATGATTTTCTTCTGTCTGTTTGGCTCAATGGCTAGAAAAAGTACAAACATACTTTGTAATAACCTAAGATTTGTCTCTTGAAACGACGAGGCATTTGGGACCTTCTTAGGGCAGAAAAGACATGAGCCACTTTTTGCTTCTAGAAACAAAAACTTACCCCTCCAGAATAATAAAGCTGTACACCAGCCATTTCCCCACTCCCCAAGGAGATCTATTTCTTCTGCTTTAAGTATGGGCCTAGATTAAACCGAAAGGCAGAAGCAAGAGGAACACACCGCGTGCTTTGCTAAAGGATCGGGATGTGCACACAGCAAATAGTACACAAAAGGAGGAAAAGAACAAATGATTGATTACAAAAGAGAAAGGCAAGTCCCATTTGCCTGCTGCTTCCTCATGTGCCCAAGAAAGCGCCTATTTGCATGCAGCAGTTGAGCCGGACCATTTCCCCCCTGCGGGAGGCAGCCTTACACCAGAGAGCAAGGCCCAACCAGTCTCTCCGCGGAGCAGGTATGTCAGTCCTGGAGAGACCGCCAGGAATGTCAACACATACCTGCTTCCAGGGATGGCGTGGCTTTTTTCTTGGGCTCAGCCAGCACGGTTTTGGGGGCTTCCTTTTTGGGCGGGCCTGAGCTAGGCAGCTGGACAGGGGGCAAGGCAGGCGGTGCTTGTTTGCCAGCTTTCCGGGTGGCAGAGAGAAGAGGCTGCTTGGGGTCCTGGACAGGTGGCGGCAGCTGCCCTTCCTCTATCTTTCCTTCACTGGCCTTCCAGGCTGGCTCGCTGCTTCTCTTGGAGGCCTGATCCTCTTTCCCCAAAGCCAGAGGAGAGGCTGCTGCTTTTTGCCCCGGCTCCCCCTGAACTTTCCCCAGGTGGCTGTCTTTCTTTTCGCCGGACTTGGATTTCTTCTCCTTTTTTTTCACAGCTGCAAAGCAGAAAAGCATTTTGATGGAACTGCCAGCCACCTATGGAGCTGCTGTCCTGAAAGCACCAGTGCCCGGTCCCTTCCGGTTCTCCCTCTGCAAAGGGCTTCTCACCTTTGGCTTGCTTCTGGAGATAAGCTTTCGATGGCATCCACTGAAGATTCTGACACTTCCTCATCCTTCAGAAAGAGAAAAGGAAGAGATGGAAAGACACATAAGCAATCCACAGGAGGAGTCTGCTAGCAGGGTCCTTGGTGCTCTCTGAGCTTGGTTGTTTTCTTGCAGATGTTTCATTACCCAAAGTAGGTAACATCATCACTAACCCTGACGATGTTACCTAGTCGGGTTATGAAACGTCTGCAGGAAAACAACTAAGCTCAGAGAACACCAACAGCCCTCTTTCAACCCTGACCTACGAATATTCTCCTTTACTGATCTTCTATTAGCCTGGTCATTTCTGACTCACAAACTTTTTTGGGGGGAGGGGAGTGATCCTGTGAAAAGAAAAGCCCTGGGCTGTCCATCCCCCCCCCCCCAGCTCCCAGGTAAGTCTGGATGTCTGGACTGACTGACACCAGCAGGCCAGGCAGCACATGTATGACTTATGGAAGGACAGAGGAAGGATTCACACAGGGGAGTTGCTCCCCCATTTTGCTTAGAGACAAAAAAACCGACACCAACATGGCAAAAGATGGCACTTGCATCAGGTATGGCAAAGATCTTTAACTGAACTCCCCTTTGCTCCACCTACATGCCGGCTTCTTTACCAGCACGGCCTGAGAAAGAAGAACCCAGCTGCCATCTGGATGAGAAAGGCAGAAATCCAGCCCAAAGCATGGGAAAGTCTGGTACCCTTGGCATCTCCCCAGCGAGAGTGAAATCAGTGTTCAGCCCCCCCCATCCGCTGTCACCTGGAAGAATCGCTTGTGAGGAGGCCTCAGATCCACACACTTACTTGCAACACTGCTTTTTTATGTTCCGCCCACCAAACTTCGGCTTATCCAGACAGTTTGTGCAGACGCCACAATCTTCTGGGACTTGGCAGCCTGGGCACTGCCCACAGCGTCTCGACCGCCGGCCTTTCTTCACAGGGGCCTCCTGAGGGGCCTTGTTTCTGGTTACGGGCTTGATGGGCTTGATGGGAGGTGCGAGGGGCTCAGCATCTTCTGATCCAGCAACAGAGGATTTGTCTGTCAAAAGGACCACCAGCTATTAATTCAGCATCATCACTTTTTCTAAAGGAGCAGCGCAAAAGGCTCTATTCAGATCTTTTTTTTAAATTACTCTTCCATTCAGCAGTCTCCCTTATGTTAATCTCTAATGCCCCTTGACATAAGGAAAGGAATGCCATCTTCTATCCAAATCAAAACATTTACCATCATTCCCCATGGAAGACAGTATCTTCTCACGCTCCTCCCATGGTAAGGCACTCAGAGTGGGCATGTCATCTGGGAAGACTGCTCGTTTGCGACCCAGGGCTACGGCTGCCCTCCTGCAGACATGCTTGATGCGTGGACCTCGCACAGAGGTTTCTGAGGAATCGCTCTCTTGACCCTAAATTCCAGCAGAGAAACAGATGGAGTAGGGTGACACAATCATCCTGCCATGAGCAACAGAATCCCAGCAGAGAGGCATGGCTGGCTGGCTTCTTGGCCTTCTCTAACGTTATGTTTCCGAGTGGGTTCCCTTCCACAAGGCAGACAGGCTTTGCCTGAAGCCAACCCCTTGCAATTCTGCAGGTATAAACACAAAATTCATCAAGGATCTCGGAGTGTATGAGCTTATAGTGAGCATCTACTAGAAGTAACACACAGCAACATCTACATATTGCGAGACATTTAGTAGCTGTGTTGTAACAAGCCAAGACAGCTGGGATGGGCAGGAAGAAAAAAGAAAGAATGATTTAAAAAAAACAAACCCTCCCTGCACTAATTCAGAGCTCATCTCTTTCCCCAAGATGGAAGGTCTAGGGCTACAAAACGTTTTGAATTCAATTCCCAAAAGATGTTCTGGAGTGCATGGGGTGTGAAAGTAGCACCCATCCACAAACGTTAATACAGAGGCACAAGATTCCTGGAAAGGCGAACTGCTATGTTCCCATTCTGGGGCATGCTGAAGTTCCTTGCCGAGCCCTAACAAGGAAGGAAAGACGCGAGAAGCTTTAAGCACACAGCTCACCGCATGCCAATGTTTGTGAGCAGTGGCAGTATAATAGGAAACATTTTCACAGCTTCTCTGAGTTTGCATAGCGAGACCCAGGGACCAGTTGCACTCGCACCTTCTCAGGAAACTCTTACCACCCGTCATTGCTTCATCTATTCTGTCAGGGGAGTACCAAGTCTTATTTCTTGTGCTACCTCCTTTCTAATCCCAATGTTTTTGGAAGATACCTGTCCTTTGGGCTGATCCACCTGCTTGAGTGACTTGCTCTTCTCAATCTTATAGAGCTGAGCTTTAGCTTTCTTCAGGAGACTGGCTACCCTCTTGTCAGTCATTGGAAGTTTATCAGCATGAGCCAATACCGAGCTGATGGAGGAATGTTTCACAATGCCAAGTGAGGCAGCAGGAAGACGCAAAGATTCTTCCTTTTCTGCAGACGAGGCTGCCAGGCCAAGGTCCAGATTTGATTTCTCCAAGCCCCCTCGGCTTTTCTTGGATAACTTGGTCTTTATGCTAGCTGAGTCCACAAGAACTACCGCAGGGACAACTGCTGCTGGCTCAGTGGCAGCCAGTTTCCTCCGTCCTGCAGGTTTTTTGGCAAAAGATGAGGTTGCTACATCTCCACTGACAATAACCTTTCCTTTAGAGCCTCGAGTTGATGGGAATAAAGCAGAGCTACTCTGGATTTCTGAAGCCTTCTTCTTCTTCTCTTTCCTCGATTCACGTTTGTTTTCTTTCTCCCTGTCTCGATCTCTTTCTCGGCTCTTCTCCTTCTCAGGACTATTGTCCCTTTCTTTGTCTTTGGACAGCTCCTCAGTGGCTTTGTCTTTGCTCCTGGTCGTCTCTGTCTGGGGACCTGGTGCGAACCAAGGAAAAAGGGGAGCAGTGCCACTCGATGGGAATGGCTCGGCAGGAAGGTTCGTCTGCTTCCTTGGTCTCTGACTTTTCTCTGTTGCTTCCCCAGTCTGAGACAGGGAATGCGAAGGGAAAGTGAACGTGGTGGCGTTTAAGGCACTAGTGGTAAGGGAGCCTACAGAAATGCTAGCTAGGGAAGAAGAGACAGAAGAGGACGGAGGGAGTGTGGACAGCTCAGAGGTGCTGAGTCTTCCGCTTCTTGTCCTCATAGAGTGCGAAGGAGACCTCGATTCAGATCGAATTGGACTGAACACTCGCCTCTTTCGTTTCCTTGAAGAAGCTGCTGCCGTAGCACTTCCCGCAGCACTTCGACTGATCGAAGAAGGCAATGTGACAGACTCAAAGATGCGTGAGTGCGCCTCACTGGGGGTGAATCTTGGCGCTCGCAACAGGGGACTTCTCTTGTGTAGATCAAACCTTGTTCCAGAATGAAGAGGAGAAAATAAGCGGGCAGGAGCCGTGGCCCCAGGAGGGGTAAAGCCAGCGGCGGCAGCAAAGCCCACATCCTCTGGGGTCAGGGGTGGTGGCCTGAAATTATCAAAAATCGGCTTGCGGATAAGACCTTCTTTGGCATACTTGGCAGAGGAGAAGTATTGGGGTTCAGACCGGGAGGGCTTCAGAGAAGTCCAACGAAACGTCGGTTCTCGGAGGATTGACTTCCGCTTCTCTTGCACGGGGGCAGCAGCAGAAGATGGCAAGAAGGGTGATGCCAAGGGAATGGTGGGAGGCATGAGCCATGGCGCATGATCGGAGATGCCTGCTGC
>JANHJO010004871.1:232713-242858 GCA_032468235.1 Pseudoxyrhopus heterurus | reverse complement strand
TGAGCTGACATTGTAAACCGCTTAGAGAGGATTGCAAGCCCTGATAGGCAGTATATAAATACAGTGCTATTGCTATTAGAGAACCCAGTTAATGAATTTTACCCTAATCTTTAGGGGGGGGGGAAGCTGGAGAAAGCCACTAAAATGTTTCCCTGTGATTCCCAGACCTGGCAGCAGAAAACTCCTTTTTTTGAAAAGGACAACTGCTGTAGCCAAGACACACTGTACACTCTCTATGATGTAAAATGGAGTGGAGAATCTGTATTCCCCAAATAGTGATTTTTGACTCCATTCATGCGATAATATAAGAATCTGATTGGGCCATTAATGGTTTAAGTGTATTGTGCAACTATGTTTTCCAAGTCATGATTTACAGAGTACCATATTGTATGGCTTTGTTGAATTTACTTGCATGCTGGGGAGTATTGTTTTGATCTGGGAAGTAATGTGGCTTTTAGTTGTGTTTTAATATATTATTAGACTTATTGTTAGCTACCAAGTGCTTTCTTGGAGTTGGATGGCTTTAATAAAACTAATGAAACCAATAGCCGCTGTGCCTCTGTTTAGCAACTCATTGAAAAAAGCTATGGCTTAGAATATTATATGAAGCCATCAAATACAAATTTCAGTTCTGGCACTCAATAAACATTCTTTAGATCAGCCACATCTAAACCCCATTAAAGCAAACCCCATTGAATATGGTTCTGATTGCAGTAGGTTGGATTTACCTGCAAGGGACTTGGGGGAATTGGTTCCTTTGGCCTCATCATCTGAGCCAAAACCTAGAAATTGCTCATCCTGCTGAAAGAGGGAGAGAGATAGTTTAAGTAAAAGCATAGTGAAAACAAAATATAGTTGAGAAAAATCAACAACACTTGATAATTGCCTGTTCTGAAATAGTGGGGGTCGAAATTCATTAACAACCTATTTTATGTGGCATCTGCTGGGAGAGAGGCCACCAGGGAAACACATTTCATAAAGTTATGGAGTTCCCCTGAATGTCTGCAGAAAATCAAGAATCTTAAGATTACCCTCCAGAAAAAAAATATTTTTGCAGAAGGTTACAAAGGAAAGCCACCTCTTTAAAGAGCCATTTTTTAAAAAACCGCTGCTTTGGAACATATAAATAGAAGGCTGTCTTCACAGCAATGATTTGCAACATCTACCCAAACAGCTCCATTAATTGCACCAGAGAGGAAGAAATCTCAATGAGTATCAGCTCGTAGGACTAAAGAGAACCTCCATGTTAAGGAGAAGCAGTCTGGATTTAGGGCAGAAGGAACAGCAGCCACCAATGCGAGGGCCTCCTGCTGTGTGCCAGGCTACTGCATGGCGAGTAGTTCAGCTCAATTTGAAGCTGAAAGGTCACCAACTATGCGCGCCCTCGTTCGTGCTGCCCTGTCATGGGAGCCCATGTGGAGCCATGTTTTCCAGCTTTTTAGAACTAGAAATGACTGGCCCAGGCTCTCTCTGGAGCAGAGGCTGCTCCACCCCACAGGCCTAGCAGCCTCCTTTGTGCAAGAGCCTCTGGCAAAACACTGTCAGCCCTTCAGTTTTGCTCCTGCTGTGACAGAAACCACAGGCTTTGCTTCTCACTTTTGTCCTCTCTTAAGGAATAACAGTCCTGCCCCAGCTCATGCACCTCCTGGGCCCCCTCCCCACTTACACAGAGAAATCGACCGTTCTGAGAAGCGGCAGCTCAGGAAAAGCAATGGAAAAGCAGTCTTTCCCTGCTTTCCTGTGACATTTGGGCCCTCACTGCAGAGGAACCAAAGATAGATTTGGGGTGTTAAAGGGCAAGATCAGCTTGATGGGATTTAGCTGTGTGTGTGAGGGAGAGGAAGGGGGGAACCATGCCTCCTGGGACGGAGGAGGGTGAGGCGCACTGGCCTCATGCTCCAAGCTCAGCTCCTCTGTCTCTGGAATGCCGGGAAAGCCAGTTTTGCACACAGCACTCCAGAGCACAGCTCTGCCAGCCCCTCCCCTTGCCCACGTGGGTCTCCCTGCAAGAAGTAAACAATCTTTGGCTGAGGATGGGAAGAGATTCTGGCAAGCTGGCAGCGCTTCACATCTCTAACTGGCATGCGGGCGACGGGTTCTAAGCAGGCAAGGAAGCAGCGAGGTGTAGTCAAGCCACCAAAGCTTCATCTCTCCAAAGCCTGCTCTCTTTCCAGGAAGCCAAACTTTTATCAGTCGAAGAATTTCTCAAAGAAACTAGAACTTCTGAAGATCAAAGGCTGCAAATCCTCCAGCACTTCAACAACTCCTTTTGTGGGGCACAGCTGGATGAAAGAGGGAGGGAGGTGCAGAGCAGAGTAGAGCAGAAGCCATAGAAGTTCCAGCAGCCTGAGAGTCCCAGCATCTCAGCAATTCAACCCCAGGATTTAGGCCTCCAAGCTCCCCTGCTTTCCACTTTCTCTCCCAGCCTGACAGTCAACCAGCCGAGAGCACTCTTTCCCTTGGGATTTACTGCATCATGACGTAATCACCAAGGATGTCAACACAGCCAACTCTGCTCCTTCAAGCCCTGGGCTCGCTTTGCCCCTCCTTTTCCAGGCTTCCCCACCGGCACTGCCCCACCTCCCGAAACTGCCACCCTGGGGATTCTGTCCTGGGAGCAACCACAAGAGGTTTGGAAGCCAAAACCAGCCAAGGACTTGAAGGTCTTCGGAAGGCCCCAAATTCAGGTGTGACTTTATGAAAAAGGGACTTCTTGGTTACTCTCTTTGTCACTATTTTAAAAGTAATAAAATAAATAAATACACAGATTAAAAAATCAAAAACAGGGCAATTCAGAGTATTTTAAAAACATCCATTGAAACCGGTCATAGTTTCATGGCTGGTCCCATGGAGAATGCGCTTCATCCCTTTTATCTCTCCCCCGTAGATACATATACTTTTTACAGCCAGGCAGAAGAAACATTAGAAGGGGAGGGATTGAGGTAGACTGGGATGGAAAAAAATAATGTCAAAAACAGAAAAGCCAATCCACTCACATTTGCCCACCCAAATTAGATCTAGTTGAGTCGCTTGGAGATACTGCCTTCTTCTTTTGAATGTTCTATTTATTTTCCAAGGCCAAATGCTCAATTGTGCAAAATGCAAATTGTGTTATTTCAAGGCTGGTATAATGTACTTTCTTCCATAATCGCAACATATGGTTTGAGCCCTAAGATTTACAGCCATGGGGTAGCTTGGCTGACTTAACCAGGGCTGAATGTGTCTAGTCCAGGGGTCTTCAAACTTGACAGCTTTAAACAGTTGTGGACTTCAACTCCTAGAATTCCTCCTCCAGTCATGTTAGCTCAGGAATTCTGGGAGTTGAAATCTACAAGTCTTAAACTTGCCAAGTTTGAAGACCCTTGGTCTAGTCCTTGGATGGAAACACCAGAGGCCATACTGAAAGTTGAAAAAACATTGAAGCTGATAATTCTATATTTTTGCCTCTACAGTTGATCAGTACATGTTACTACTCACCTGTAGATTAAATACTGATACAGCACTGAAAGTTAGATGCAACATCTCTGGCAAACTGGACAAATGCTATTCCAATCTACAAAGGTGTTATTCCAAGAATGTTTGTTCCTTTTAAAATTTCTATATAAATGGTCTGCTGAGCCATCTCAATAATCTGAATTTCCATCCATCAGATAACGTATTTCCAGCTTAATGAAGATAAATTGGTAATTCTTACAATCCCAATAGAATGTATTAACGCTATAGGGTTCTTTGGTATAACAAAGAATCAGGTAGAAACACATTAGCTCAAAATGAAAACTATGTTTTTTTATCAGGAAACCAAGTATATTGCCGATAGATCAATGGTAATTTAATTGAACTAATTCAGTATTGTTTTTTAAATACTTGGGAGCTTCCAGGCGGGAATCCGGCTCAAAGAAGGTTCATGGATCTTATGTGCCCCAGCATGTTCCCAGAATTGCAGTGGGAACTTCAAGGTTTTTCCTCCCTAAATAGGGCAACTTCTACAACTTTTACATTTTTTTGGAGTCAAATACCTAGCATGTTTTTATCTGGAGTCCACTATTTTCTTATTTCATCCCCGCCTGGAACCTGAATAATTGAAACATCTAAAGGCTGCTTTGTGCATTTTATATGCTGCTCTATTTCTGAAGAGAGCTATGTTGAAGGTGGCAGAATCTGCTCTGTTGTCCCTTTTTCCCACAGGGTTTAGCCCTGCTAATGATTCATGGAAAATATCTGTTGTGAAGACCCTGTCTGTATTGTGGCTGCTTATCTTTTGCCTGTTTCCTGCCCCTGGATCTGAGTGGAAGCTCCCATAATGAACACAGGGTGCCAATCTGATTTGGCCAGAGCCCCACATCTTTCTATTAGCAAAAGCAAATACAGAAAGGCCTATACTTAGTTAGATGTCAGCACCTTCCACCCAGCTGGCTTAATAGGAAAATACAGCAGGATCCCCTTTACAGACCATTTGGGTCCGTGCAACAATGGTCAAGCAGAAACTACAAAATGTGTTATTCTGCACTGAACATACTAGAAAAACTCAAAGCTCCCTCATGCATCCAGTACTCAAAAGGATACCACCAGGCTGTACGAATCAATTCTGCAGGTAGTCCTTGACTTAAAACAGTTCATTTAGTGATCGTTCAAAGTTACGGCACTGAAAAATGTGACTTATGACCATTTTTCAAAGTTACGACCTTTACAGCATCCCCATGATCATGTGATCAGAATTCAAATGCTTGGCAACTGGTTCATATTTATGAATGTTGCTATGTCCCAAGGTCATGTGATCATCTTTTGCATCCTTCTGACAAGCAAAGTCAATGGGGAAGCCACATCCACTTAACAACCAGGTTATTGACTTATCAACTGCAATGATTCACTTAACAACTGTGGCAAGAAAGGTCATAAAATGGAGCAAAATTAACTTAACAAATGTCTCATTTAACAATAGAAACTTTGGGCTCAATTGTGGTACTATAAGTTGAGGACTACTTGTATAACAATCTTTTACTTTCAACATATAAAATAGGACAACCGACCTCAAATAACTAAACTTGGACTACAGAAATCCTATATTCATATTTTGATCTTTAACACCTAATTTTATTATTGTAAACTACTCAAACTTATAAATGTGATGATCAGAGAAGAAAAATTTGTGTGTCAATTCAAATAAGCATCCACCAGCCTCAAAATTACTTGAAGTGATAAAAGACTTGGGTGTAACAGAATAATCTGTCAAATGTGAGACTGCATTTGTATCTCTCAAGCACATGCTTTTTAAAATATCAATTTACTAAAGAACATAATTTCAAAGTCCTTGAAAGAAAACAGCCAAAGCTGTAGTTTGCAGACACATCTTAAGCATTTTGGAGATAGATGCAGATCTACCGAGAAACGCCAGTCCAAGTTACCACAGAAACAGGAGTTCCAAGACAAGAATCCTATTGTGTCAGCACTTAATGAGGATTTACCACATTCAGTAAAAAAAAAAAAAAAGCATTTCTTCAGCATGTCTTGGCATTGGATTTCTCAAGAGCCAAGAAAATGTTATAGCATCTTTGATTCTATAGCAGCACAAATAAGCCCCAGCTGACTGTTAGGATCCTTTCCCCTCAATTTTTCTTCCAAGACAGAAGCCAGAATTCCACTAAACAGAAGAGTAGAGAAGAAAAGTAAGAATAAACAGACTTCTCTGCTTAACAGCTTAGGCTTCAAACAGAACCTCAATTTATCTTCAATTTTATATTCAATGCAGAAAGTGAAAACTCAAAAAATACTGCCACCTTTATTGGCCATTGCACATCGGATTCCTCAGCATGCAAATACAGCATGCAAACCTCTGAGAAAACATAAAGGGATTAGGCAGAATTGTCCATACCACTGCACCGACCTCCCATGGCCTCGGTTAAGAAGCAGCTTCCATCACAGAGCATCATACTAAAACTGACCTAAACACAAGGGGGAGTGGTTGTAACAGAAGCATTCCATGACATTCTAGGGCCATTTTTAGACTATAAGTTGAAGTTCAGAAATTCAGTATATGGTGTGAATCAATGTGAAGAAAGGGACTAAATGTAATCCCTAAATATGGATTCAGATTGCAATTTAAGCAATGAGTATCTCAAACATTAAGACAAGCCATTCTTCACTTATTTTATCTTGTAGTGCATCCTGAGTTTTATTAGCCAACTTTTGTTTTCCAGATAAGATTCCAAAAGTCTGGATTCAAAGTTTGCATCTCTGGAGCTTAAGCCAGTTTGCCAGACTTTAAGAGTAATACACCCCATATTCTAGCCAAGTATCTTTAATTACACCACCAAACTGGCTGTAAGACTACTTCCCATGTACTAACTAGATTACATCAGTCAGAAAAGCAAATAGATGGCTTTATGTTTTAATGCAGGGGTGTCAAACTCAAGGCCCGGGGGCTGGATCTGGCCTGCGGAGTGCTTAGATCTGGCCTGCAGGGCCACCCTGGAAACAGTGGCAGACTGGCCCACAGTGCCTCTGCCAGCGAAAACTCGCAAGGGCTGCATGCAGCCCTTCCAAGCCGAAAACGGAGCTCACGAGGGCCACACATGGCCCCCCAGAGCTCTGTTTTCACTGGCAGAGGGTTGCAGGATGCCATCGCAGTCGAAAATGGAGCTTGGGAGCACCACAGGTACCCACCTGACACGAATGATGTCAGGCTGGCCATGCCCACCCTGATCATGCCCAGCCCCCTGAGGTCAAACACAACCTTGATGTGGCCCTCAATGAAATTGAGTTTGACACCCCTGTTTTAATGTTATGATATCAATATTGTAAGTCATTCAGTCTCCAGAAATGGAGTTGCAGTAAAAAAGAAAGATAAAATTCATTTATTAAAATTGGATAAGCAGGTGTTTCTGTGAGCCACCAGATGCTGCTTTTAATGTTGAAATTTATTAGCATATGAGCAATTATGTGAACAAAAAGTTTAGGAAAATTATCACAGCAAATCACTGGGGGAGGTGTCATCTTCGAAGTCCTTATCTTGAATGTATCAAAACTTTCACCAACTAATTTTATTTATGTCCCATGCCTTGTTTAAATAATTCAAAGGTAACAATACAATAACAATAACATACAGTATTATACAAAGTACCATCGAAGTCTATAGAAGCAGTGCATCAACTAGAAAAAAAATACAATTTTGCAACTACCAGTATAGAATAAATCCCAAAATGGGCTATTTGCCTATCCAAGAATTTCATCATCCAAAGCTCCAAAGAAAACAACGGAACCTGAGCTCTGTTTTTTTCTGCAAGTTTCTACAGATCTGCCAGAATTTTAAACAGGATGGTTCAGTTTAATGACAGTCTACTTCTTCAAGCATCCTGGAAACATTCTAGAAACAGTAGTATCTGAAAGCAAAAGAGTTTACAGTAACAGATCTCTTACCGCTGCAGAGGTTAGGCACACTTGTGAACCTGCCTCAAATTGACTGCAGCCCTTCTAGCTACCGGTAGGAATAAACTCACAACTGCAGATGCTCTAAGTTTGTGCTTTGTGATTGAGAATGTCCACATATATTGGGCAGGGAGGGTAATATAACTTGCAATAACTGTCCATAATCAAGTGCAATGTATTACCCAAGAACTGATCTAATAGAAGTGAATATATGTAGCCCAGGGCTGAATGGTGGACTCCTTGATGCTCTCTGAACTTGGGTGTTTGATTGTAATTATTATATTACAGGACAACCTATAAAGCTATGAAAAGGATAATACTTCCATACGTTAAAAAAACATCTTAGAAACAATCAACTGATAATTATAACCACACAACTTTATGGTAACACACACACAAACTAAAGCCCTCCGAAACATCTTAAGTAAACCAAAAGACCCAAGAAGAAAAAACAGAGTCATCTACAACATATTGCATAAGGTCTGTTAGAGCTTCTGTGCAGGGCAGAGCACTTCCATGAACACCAATTAGCAGTCAGAAGACACCATAAAAACTCCTTAATCATACAACATGGTTAACAGACTCAACCATAGTTTCAACTGTGAACATCTTAAACCAAGCTAAATCCAAAAAATGCTAGGGAATTCCTGGAAGCTTGGCATTCAGAGAAATCAGCCACCAATAGGCACACAGAGATAAATCACACATATACACTATTCCAAAAGAGACAATAAAAAAGCTAAGAAGAAAATATCCTTCCCAGCTACCAACATTCAGATAAGCAGGAATTAACACCAGACAATGAAGCAGAAAACAATATTGATTGAATATTGGAGAATATTCAAGGAGAAAACCACACCCCCACCAACATAGAAAGGCAAGCTAATGTATATAAACAGGAAGCAAACCTCATACTCCCTACCAGTGATGATGTTACCTAGTCAGGTAATGAAACATCTGCAAGCAAACAGCCAAGCTCAAAGAGCATCAAAGATCCACAGACTAGCAAAACGCACTCATGAACACTAACTACAGTCAGAAGACATGACAAACATTTCTCCATCACACCACACATGGACAGACTCATAGTTTTAACTGGGAAACTAATAGTGTTTTAGATAAACCCAGTCCAAAAATAGTAGGACCTCCTGTAAGTTTGATATTCAGACAAATCAGCCATCAATAGACATAGAAAGATAAACCACATTTACCTACCTTTCAAAAGACAAAACCTAGAAACAAAAAAACTACAGCACAACCTCTCAAACTACGATACATAAACAAGGTGCAAACCTCACATTCAGTAGCACCGATGTTACCTAGTTGAGCAATGAACCATCTGCAAGAAAACCAAGTTCAGAGAGCACCTTCAGACCTTCACTCACAACAATGGTCTTTTCAGATGATTTATATCTGCAAATAGGATGTTTTTACTGTGTATGCATGAAATTTTGTTGAATTTGAGCAGTGAAAATGTATTCTTACATAAAATATGTTTTGTTTCCCAGCTTTGCCTCCTTCCCTCATTCTAGTAAGTCATGACCAAGAGTTACACCTATTAGACTCCTGATGAACACAGAATGGGCTGTTTAAGCCCATTTAATGACACTGACAGAACACGGAGAGGTGTGGTACAGGCAGGGGCTTGGGCTTGAATGACTTAGTGCACTATTTCTCATTCGGACTGGTCATGCAAGTGAAGGATTAAATGAGCCCCAGTCCACAACATCGAAGAACAAGGACTGCACAAATATGTTTTAAAATGACTGTACTCATAAGGACTTTGGCAAACCACACTTAGTATTATGTAGCATCAATATAGTGAGAGCTTATGATATTTTCAAGGAAATTGAGCAAAAAATATTACTTTGAAATTTTCAATTGACGTGAACACTATGCTAAAGTGTAGGTTTGGGAGTAGCATGTGCCACAATCATCTCTACATCAAAAGCTTTGGTCACTGGATAACAAGCATCAGGGAAAGTGAAACATGATTCGAAAGCTAGTCTAGTTTTTTAGCCAACACAGAGTCTGACTGGAACCAGGCAACCTTTAGTCTGCGCTGAAATCTGTAGTCACTTTTGAAAGCTGAAGTTTTTTAGACAGACATCAATAATACCTGGGGGAGGAGGGGACCTCCATGTCATGCTAATTGCAAAACATACCATTAACGAAGAGAAAAGGAATGCAGCACTCAATGGAGTCCCCGGTCTTCTATATCTGAAGTACTACCGGTAGTACTCAACTTCCCGTTAAAGGAAGGTCCCAGGGCTCCACTGGTTTGGGACCTCTTTTAATAAAGAAACAATACGGGACCCTCAGGGGAACGGAGGCCGCCACTTTTGCTTCAAGCTCAAAGTAGTATTTCCCTCTACATTTGAACGGGCTCAAAACCCCGCCCGCCTTTGGGCAGCCTGAAGCGGGGGGGGGGGGCGCCCGGGGCCCACCACGCCGCAATTCGCCCCCAAGAGGAAAGAAGACGAGCCGCCCGGGCGTTGCTACCGCTCGGCCCGGGGCGTTGCGCGGCTTGGCCAGCGAGCGAGCGGGGCGGCCGGACATCAACTCGGAGCCGCCCAGCTGCCCTCCGAGGGGCCGCCACCTGCCCGCCACACGTGCGGCCGCGCGGGAACGAAGGGAGCGAGCCGGGCTGGCGGCATCTCGGCCACGGCGGGAGCCTCGAGGAGGCGCGTCGCCGCTCGTTCCCGCGGCGGAGGCGGCGGCGG
>JANHJO010004871.1:214321-224720 GCA_032468235.1 Pseudoxyrhopus heterurus | reverse complement strand
GATAGATAGATAGATAGATAGATAGATAGATAGATAGATAGATAGATAGATAGATAGATAGATAGATAGAAAAAAATTAAGCATTTCCCATGCAACAAGGAGCCAAGCCTAGGGTTGCTTTTAGTCTGATCACAGAGGTCTTATCAACTGTTCTTACTGACTTGACATGCCTGTCTAACCTCTATGCGGTTTCTGGTAGCAGTGGGAATCTGCTTACTACAGCTTATACCAGTAAAATGGTGTAAATATAATAATAGTAAAAATGAAAATAAACAATGAAAGTACAGTAATGTGAATAAAAGATGCTGGGGAGGGAACAGGATGCGTAGTGGGGGTGCTATTAGTCTAATAGCCACCTCTAGCATGGTTCTCCCATTGGGTCTTCAGGCCAATTTGCAGAGCCAGGTCTTCAGGCTCCTACAGGACAGGAAGGTGGGAGCAGACCTCACCCAACCTTGGGGGGCTGGATGTTCTAAAGGGCTGGCCCTATGGAAATTCTTCTCCTGGACCCATCTGCTAGAGTTCCTTGACCAACAGGATCTGTGGCAGTGGGCCTGTTCTAGCAGGATGAGACAGTTCATCAGGTAATGGGGGTCTATGCCATGGAAGGCTTTAAAGGTCATCACCAACACCTTGAATTAGGACTGGAGTGACTGAGTTCAGGGAGTCCTTCTCCAGGAAGGCCACAGCTGATGCACAAACCGAAGCTATGCAGAGCCTCTCCTTGCTGGTCAGCTGCTCTTTGAGCAGGAGTCGCAAGTCCCGAAGAACTCCAAAGTTGTGAACTGGATCTGAGCAGGCTAGTACAACCCTGCCCAGAACTAAAGATGTCAAAGACCCCAATCTTGAAGCTCTATGCACTCAAGCCACTCCGTTTTGCCAGCGTTCAGTCGTAGCCTGTTGTCCCCCACCCAGGTCTCTACAGTCTCCTGGCACTGTGAAGGTAGCAACAGAATCACCTGGGTCACCAGGTGTGCAAATGTTGAGTATCATCAGCATACTGATGATACCTCAACCCATGGTGATGGATGATCTCACCCAGCAGCTTCATGCAGATGATAAACAGTAGTTGAGAGGGTACCGAGCCCTGTGGCACGCCACAAGAGAACAGCTGGGCTTGGATCCTTCACTCCCTATCAACACCAATTGGGACCAGCCTCGGAGAAAGGAGTCAAGCCAATGCAGAACTGAACTGCAAGCCCCAAACCTCATGGCTGGCCCAAAAGGATATCATGGTTGATATACTATGCCTTAGACCCAATCATTAGGGGGATGAAAGAGTGGAACTGACCAGTGGATGCAGGGGCAAATTTGGGCATCAACACCACTAGCATCCTACAAGGAAATGAGTGGCGATGTCTAAATCCAAAACAAGTTCACTCTTTCCTAGAAGGAAATTAGACAGAATTCCATTTTCTCCTGCCTTTCTATCTTCTAAATACCTCAAGAGGTGCCTAGCGATTGTTGCCCTGTCCACTGTAACCCGAGAGGAAGGCAGCAGCACCGGGTCTGTCATTAAGGTGCTCATGATGGGATCCAGAAATTCATCACAGGCATCTGCATATGTCTCCTCTTCCTGCTGCTGGCGATCTGCTAGAGACTGAAGAAACAAATCCAGGAATCAGCAGAGGGGCCCCTGTTGGGTTAAATTCCTATCGACAAACTCAAGACAAGCCCCAGAATCTATAGGAGCTGGCACTGCTAGAAAAATGTGGCCAGTGATTTTTAGGGGTCACCTTTGCCCTGGAAACTGAAACAGGGCAGAGGTAAGAGCCCAAGTACAGCCCTTGATTGGCTATTTGATTCCATGGAAGCACAACTAATACAGAGTTGTTTTCTTGTGCCTCACTGAATCTTAGAAATTTGACTGCATTCATATCACACTGCAATAAATTCAGTTCTCAGCTACAGAGAAGAACGTAAGTCCCAATCAATTCTATTTTTCACCTGTCTCTTTAGACTTTTAAACATCTGGCAGCTATTATAAGAACATTGAAATTCAAAGTTCCGCTCCCAGGAGATTAAAGCCAAATGTTGCTCAGTACAAACACAGGATGCACTGAAAGTTTTCAACATATAGAGATAGATTTTTGGGAAGGGGAGATTGACAGTTTTCCCATCTCACCTTAATTTGCTCTGCCAGGTTGCTAAATGCTACAATCATGTTGCCAGGCTTATTAATTTTCTTCAAAACTCGGATCGTCTGAGCAAAAAGAGTTGGGGAGTATGATCGTCCATCCTTAGGCACTGTGGCACAAAAGTTCGCTTCGTCACTGAAACAGACAAGAGGGCTAAAAGTGGACGCTGAAGCCCCATGCAAGCAAGTCTCTTTTCCATTTGGCACTCTTGGTCATTTCGGCTTTCCTATCCTGCTTCCTTTCTTGCACTTCCACAGCCTTTTATGAGGTGAGATCAAAAGCCCCATTCAGACTTGTCCCATTCGCAATATATTGGCTCTAGCCTATTAGCACTATAATTTCTCCTGTTCAGAAGGAACTCTTTTCTGTAAGATCGCTTTGTGGTAAGCATCTTTGTAGTCCCTGAGGTACAATATAACCAATTGTAAATCTTTCTTATGGGGGACCTCACCCAAATTTGATCTGCCTGAACAGACAGGACAGCTCCACACTTACTCCCTTTAGGGTTCACCTTCTTATCTTTCACCAGTACTTGGACCAAAGAAATTTGACAGCTCTTCCCCTTAGTACATAGAATATCTGAGTCTACATGACACTTTTGTCTACCTTAGTTTAAGCTGACTCGGCTGAGCCCAGCCATTGTATTGGCATGCGGTGTATATCAGGCCTCAGGTTAAATTATAAGATGATTTGCTTGGGCATATCAAGTTATGTGAACATAGCTTTTCTGTTTTGTTAATCTCGTTTATGCATGAGCTAGCAAGAATGGCATTCATAAGAGAGAGACCAGCCTAGCCAAAGTTCCATAGTTTCCTAGGTAGGGTGTACAAGCACAAAACGTGGCCCACTGTCCAAATTCTTGACACAGGATAGGAAGCCCATGGCTCCACCCTGTGGATTGCAGCCAAGATTCAGAGCATTGCCTTGGACTGATACACACAATACAGCCCCATTCCCCACAATACAGATCCAACGAAGATGATTACCACATGGAAAAGCAATGAAAGTTCACAAATCCCACTAGCCATTTTGTCCCTTTTTTCAAGAATCCTTTCTGTGCAATGTACTACTTTCAGGTTTATGGGACTCGAGAGCCCCAGGCCTCCTCCCATGCTCTTCACATTCCAGAGAGCATGACAGGAAGGGTGTGTCTCCTGTTCTTCCTCACTGGCAGAATTTGGGGGACTGGAATGGGCTACTGGTATTCATAAACAATGAGATGGTCTCCAATGGTTGTCCACTGGCTTTGAGGAGTTAAATTCTTAGTCTGATCAGGTCATCTGAGGATCTCTGGTGGGTTACTGGCTGCTCTTCCACAAGAAACATTTCAACATCCACTAAAACTCTGGATGCGTAAGGCAAAGCCCTCTAATCCTCTTCCCAAAAAGCACTCCAACAGGTATTTCGTTTCCAGGATGCAACTTACCCCAGGTTTAGATATATCGTACAAATGTCAGAAACCAGTTGTTGGGGCTTGAAGTCAAATTCACTGAAGTCCTTGACCTTCAAGGCCCCCATTTTGGGGCCTACCAGGTGCTGGAGGAAGTAATTGAGCATGGAGATGATGCGTTCCGCCAGGAAAGGGTGCACAAAGAGAGATTTGATCTCTGCAATGAAAAGGAGGCTCCGTCAGCAGTTCTGTTCCCTTCAGCGTTCCATGCCAGGAAGATCACAGGGCCTTTACCTGAGGTCAGGAAGGCCAAGGTCCCGATGGTCTCATTGGACATGATGTTGTGGAAGCGAGCCAACTGCCCAAACATTTGCAGGCTGGCTTCCTTCTCACGCCGCACTTCTGCAGACAGGCTGTCCCACTCGCCCCGATCCTTCTCTATTTGCTGGATCTTGATCTTGCTCAGGTACTGCAGAGAAATTTGAAATGGGCATCAGGAAAGAAAAAGGATCTGTTCTTGGATACCAAAATCACACTCTTGCTCAAGCAGCCATCTTCAGAAGTTCCCTTGGAGATTTATTCAGGAGCAAAGAGTTTTGTATACAAGGCCATCTGATTTTGCCCAGAGCAGCAACCCTGCGAGAAAGGTTGGACTGAGAGAGAGTAACTAGCTCCAACTCATTCAGTGAGCTGCTGGGACTGAGATAGATTACAACATCTTAACCTCTACATTAAAACATTCCACAAAACACACAGAAATGGGGGAACAGAAACTGGATCAATCGGATCTTGTTTCTGGAATGAAGTGTGGTGCAGAAAGTTCAGTGGGTGGGAAATGGAGATGTCATGGCAAGCAGAAAGAATGAACCTTACAAAGATGGAGAACTGGAGGTACAGAAGCCAAGTGCAAAGACTCCAGATCTAAACTTCTCAGAAAAACTTTCTCGGTAGTAGCAGCTCTGCAGCTGCAGCCTTCCTTTCATCTCCTCAGCTGGTGAAGGGTGAGCAATGACCCAAGGCAGAAAATGCCCCTTGAAACTGCCACACAGTTTCTCCTCAACTGGCTCTGTGCTGCATTAAAGGCACCAAAATTGGCAACCCTTTAATCAATCATTCTTACAAAAAAAAAAAAAAAGAACAGTCTTATAGAGTTTGGCGGTCACAGTATAATGCTTTACCTGTATTGCTTCATCCAGCAAGAAAATGGCATCATTCATAAGCAGGTTCAGAAAGCGCAAGAAGAGTGGGGGAGCCATGGCTTCAAGGTTCTCAGAGGCATAATCAGCCAGTACCTGCACAGTGCAAAGAGATGGAGAGCCAGGTGGGGGGATGTTTCCTTCCAAAACATTATTCTTCTCCTAGCCCTTATAATTTGCAAACCTCATGTCCTTACCTTCATGCTTGCCCGGTATGAATCAGTGTCCCACATATACCGGAGGATAGGGTACATGGGTCTACGATAATTAAACTTCTGCTCAAATTGATGGGGATCCCCTGCACAGGAGAAGGCCCGTAATGACTGCAGGATCTGGAGAGACTAGAGGACTGATAAAGATCTTATTCTCTGAGACTCCTTCTTGTATGTATAAACTGCATGCCCCAAAAGCACACAGGATGGAGAGCGGGGGATCAGCTCTTCCCTCCCTCCGCCCCCAAAAGGCACTAGGGGAAGAGGTGGCTTGGACCAGAGTGGAACACAAATCTCAAGACCTGGAAGAAAAGGCAAGGCCTTTTCATCTCATTCTGCCAGCAGCACGACCATTACCAAAATGAGCAACTCTGCTTTCAGAACCAGCAAAGCAGATGCACCAAGATTCAGGGCACTTCGTTCAAGGGACTGCACTATGCGGCAGGAACTGAGGGAATGAGACAAACACCCCCAGTCCTCCTCCCTCCTTACCTGTAAATTCAATGTCCACAAAAACCTTAATTAGTGACTCAGCAAGGTAAGCAGCATGCTGGTAGGAGCAGAAGACTCTCTTGCGATGAAAGACACTTGAGACAAGAGGCATCTGTGCCTGATCCAGGTGGGGCATCACAGCCTCCAGAACTTCAGCCAGTTTGGCTCTCAAATGTGGGTTCTTCATTCTGCCAGGAGGAGTGGGTGGAAACCTCCAAATCTACACTTTCCCCAAAATTTTATCAAACTTCCCCCCTCCCCGAATTCTCCTGCAGTTTGACAGCAGCAAGGGACTCCTGTATCCTCCCAACAGACAAGCATTAGGTTGCTCACAATGGGTTATCATTACAGGGTAACAACTGCTTCCCACCCCACCTCAATGCTTCTATGATTCCTGTTATATCGCTCCACCCTCACATCCGTGGGCCGAGGTGTTCAAGGAACTGAGCAGTCAAAACCAAGCCAACCAAATTTATTTGCTTGAAGACTCAAGAATAACTTGAAACCTGCATTCAATCTAAAGTTTATTGAATTTATTGGGGTCAATTTTTTCCTTCCTAAGGCTAGGCTGCTGTTCATTGGCAAACAGGCTGCTTGACTCAGAGTGGGCCTGATTCACACCTCTCCAGCCTTCAGAAGAACCTTTTACCTGTCCACATCCCCTGTGAAGATGGTCACAAAATGAAGTACGTGTTCCAGGGAGTCAGCTGAAGGTTCCAGGAGATCATCAGCAAAGCGGCGCAGGAAAATGAAGAAATCACCTAAGTTGTCAGCGAAGAATTCTGCAAATGCAAAGACCCCAGTGAACTCTTGCTAAGAAAGTACAGCTACCAGCCTCGTGCTTGCTCCTTCCCTGTGAGTGCATGCATTGGAGGGCAGGGTGGCAGTAGCTTTCCAGGGCCACCAAGATGGCATTACAGATCTCTTTGGAAGCAGGAGAGGGTTTATGATATTAACACCTAAGAGGAAACCAAGCCAAACATAATTTTAAAGTGCCCAGAGTCATTCTCTTGAGTTAGGCAGCTATAGAAATTGAAACTCATGCTCTTGTCACCTCGAGGCTGGACTATTGCAACACACTCTACATGGGGCTACCCTTGAAGAGTGTCCGGAGACTTCAGTTAGTTCAGAATACAGCTGCGCGAGCGATTGTGGGTGCACCTCGGTACACCCACATAACACCTCTCTTGCGCAAGCTGCACTGGCTTCCTATTGGTCCCCGAGCCCAATTCAAGGTGTTGGTCATTACCTTTAAAGCCCTACATGGCTCAGGGCCAGGCTATCTCCGAGACTGCCTCCTACCACCACATGCCTCCCATCGCCCGGTTAGATCGCACAGAGTCGGTCTTCTGCGAGTCCCGTCAGCTAAAGAATGCCGGCTGGCGGGCCCGCGAGGGAGAGCCTTCTCTGTGATGGCTCCGACTCTCTGGAACCAACTTCCCCCAGAGATTAGGACCATCCCCAACCTGGTAATCTTCCGAAAAGCATTAAAAACCTGGCTGTGCCGGCAGGCTTGGGGGTGATACGAATTTTTACAATCGTAAGTTTTTAGAATTGTTTTAATGTTTTTTATTCTATTTTTGTATTTTTACTGTTGTGAGCTGCCCGGAGTCCTTCGGGAGCGGGCGGCATACAAATCAAATCAAATAAATAAATAAATAAATAAATGCTACATGGGAATTAACTTGAGAGAGGAGGAAGAGCCGCAAACTAGAAAATGGTCAGATAAGAGACAGCTGAGTCCCCAGAAGGAACAGGGACATGATAATTCTCAGAAGAGACCCTCTCTAGTTTTTTGGGTTGTAAAGATGAGAGGGGAGAAATGTACCTTCAAACTTGCAAGATTCTGTTAGTGTAACCTACAATGAAAATAGTCCTAGTATTTCTGATTGTGCTTCCAGTCTGGACAACAAGGAGCCTCTAGCAGAGTGATGATACTAATAATGTAAATAATAAAAGTGATGTTCGATATTAAACTGAAGTGAAGGAATACTGGATGAAATATTTTAGAGATTTGAACAGGAATTGAAAAAAATGCTATAAATGTCTGAGAAAAAAAAATTGGTAAAAGCAAAGTAACAAGTGCTATCAGAAAATTGAAAAATGGTAAAGCTACAGTTGTAGGTGATGAAACTGGAACAACGTTAAAATAAAGATGTGGTTTGCTTATGGATTGATCATGTGACTCATTTAATGTGAAGTGATTTGAATCAATGCCTGATGCTTCAAAAATCATTGTTCTCCTATGCAACGGGAAAGGTAGAAAAAAATGAATACAAAAATTAGCAGGAATACATTTACTAGGTTTGTCTAAAAGGATGTTTGGCAGAATTAAGAGTGAAATGATACCAAGGCTGACAGAGAATAAAATTTAGAAAAACTAAAGCAGTGAAGTTTTATGCTCAGCAAGCAATGTGCAGGCCAGATTCGTGCTCTTCTGCAAGACACTGAAATGTGTATGAATGTGAGAAAGGAAGTTTATTATGTGTTTATTGATTTTAAACAAAGCATATGAAAAAGTGAATACATTTGTATTATGGAATTTTTGGGATGAATATGGAGTTGAGGATTGGTTCGTTTCTCTGAATGACATCCCAACTTAAGTTCAAATATTGTAAAAGAGAGGAAAAAACCGTTTGTCTTTGCTTTCTCTGTATACATTGCATTCCCGGTTAAAATGCCAGATTAACCTTTCTGACACGATATAGAATGTTAACAGCCTGTTTTTCCCTTCCATAACTTGAAATAAGCTGCAATCATTCACTGCCTGTAAGAAATACATACAGTTTGTGTCAAAATATATCATAACCAGCTGAATCGGAAAAGAGTAGTTATCACTGCAAACTCCATATGCATTATTTATCAATTGGGGCCTCTGCTGTAGGAATACAATTTATTTTCTCTCTTCAATCCACCACAAATTCAGCCTTCTTCCTCTTTATGCCGCTGCTTCAATAGAAGATGAAAGAACAATTTACTATACTTTGGGGAAGAGACATTATTACTCCTGCAGCATTTATGGTTCCTTGGAGCAAGGTGACCCTTGCATCCGAAAGGAGCACACGGGCTGGGAGATGAGAATGGATGTCTCTTGCAAAAACTCCAAACCCCAGAAAGCCTAATATTTCTCCTGCCCTGTGGAAGCAGCAACCCAAACCTGCCACTGTAAAATGAACAAAGGAAAAAGAGACGATATTTGGCATATTTTTAAAAACATAACAACCGTAGACTAGCTAGCATCTGTTTTAAAGCATATCAGCTATAACTATATTTCAATATATGACAAAAAATGTCTGCTGGGTTTTTAAAAAAAAAACCAGAGTGGCCTCTATAGTGCAATTAAGCTCTGCCTATTTTTGCAATATACATAAAAGATCAAAAGAGGCTTTGGCTGGCATGAGTGTAGCTCCCTCATGTATGTGTAGGGGGGTTATTGGGTGGTCTCCAGTTTTGCCATCTTTTCTTTTTCTTTGATGGCTGTATTATTTTTTATTCTTGTATGGTTTTTCGTATTGTATGTGAACTGTCCAGAATCATTGGGGCTTGGGTGCGGTACAAATTGAATAAAATAAATGAATTAAAGTTTGTTTGTTTTTTTAAATGGGCAAGGCTTCAACCGTACCATCAGGACAAACATCTTGACTTTTTCTTATCACATCCTGCTGACATCTATCAAATGAGTACACTTTATTTTCAATACAAAAACGCCTCTTCATTGGGCTAGAAGGCAAAGTGCATAAGCAGGCGCTTCCATCATAACTGGCATTGACAGGAACTGTCCATCTTTCTTGTTCAAGGACTGTCATTTGTAGAATTTTTAATCTGATCATCTACTTATCATCATTTGAGATCTATTTCTGCCAGCCCATTAACTATATTATAATTTGTCAGCATTTCTTTAGAAAATTATTATTCATTTGTTTCTCTTGTTCTTGATATGATAATATAATAACATAGCAGGCCTTCTGCTATAAGTGATGATATAGCCTCATGATTATATAAACCCTGACCGAAGACAGTTTCA
Organism: Pseudoxyrhopus heterurus; assembly: GCA_032468235.1. Classification (NCBI taxonomy): domain Eukaryota; kingdom Metazoa; phylum Chordata; class Lepidosauria; order Squamata; genus Pseudoxyrhopus; species Pseudoxyrhopus heterurus. The sequence goes on along the minus strand of JANHJO010004871.1, from coordinate 215,268 downwards.
CATAAATATCTCATTTAAGAAGAAGAAATTATAGCACTGGGGGTGGAGAGGGAATGATCAAAGCAGGAGACAGGAAAACAATGGCCCCCACAAGATCTTTCATTTTAAAATCTAAATTGGGAAATATGCAATTCTGCCCAATGTCTAGCATCTAAGCTAAGAAAAAGGCTCTCAGTAAAGCAATGTTTCTCAACCTTGGCAATTTTTAAGATGTGGGGACTTCAATTCCTGGAATTTTCCAGTCAGTGTATTAGTTGGGGAATTCTGAGAGTTAAAATCTCCACATCTAAAAAATTGCCCAGGTTGAGAAACAACTTAAGTAGAGGAACTGCTGAAAGCAATTTATACTGACAATTTAAAAACATAAAATCCTGCCATTAACTATCAGATTCTTGGTCCTTCTAATTCTACTATTTTTAATAGATGAGATTGTTGGGAGGGGGATTGAATTTAGAACTTTGCATCTACAAACATGTGTTTTATCCCTACCTTCTTTCCGTCCTCCTTTCTTTACTGCTTATAAATACTGGTCTCTAACTTCTGCCTATAGCGTGACTTTGAGCTCTAAGAAACATCTTCATACCACAGACAAAACACCTAGACTGCTGATAGCTATATTAAAGAGGGGGAAATGGTCTTCGAATACTTCCTAGTCTAACATTATCCTGTCTCACAACTTCTGCTCAGGCGAGTCCACAGCCAGTGATCAACTCAGGAGTGGCTTGAGTGCAAAAATCTGATTGTACCAGGTACTTTTGCACTGCCTTTTCTCATTAGAAGCTAGAAGGTTTTCACACCCAAATGGGAAATCAAAATTTCCACAGTACTAAATGCCAATGAAACATATACCGGTATCTTTAGCTTTCTGTTCTATTTTCAATTATTCCTCTTGACATGATCTCTCTCTCTCTCTCTCTCTCTCTCTCTCTCTCTCTCTCTCTCTCTCT
>JANHJO010004871.1:200818-211870 GCA_032468235.1 Pseudoxyrhopus heterurus | reverse complement strand
CCTTTCATGTGCACATTCTTCACCCTCTGCTCTTCCTCATTCAGTTCCTTCACAGCACAATAAGTTGGGTCAAATGTCAGAAGCCGGTGAGATCGGGGCTTACAGAAGGGCTGACAGAGCCTGAGGAGAGCAGCTCCCAAGTTCAGGAAGAAGGCATCTGAGGCATACATCTGGAAGAAGATCTCTGGCATCTGGTTGGCCCAAATTTTGGTGCGCCCAGCATTGGCGTGAAGACAGTTCCCAAGCCAGGCCAGGATCTTATGTTTTGTTTGTGGGGAGAGCTGTAGCAGATTCTTCAGCATTTGATGAATCTTCTCATGGAATTCAGCCATGAACTGTTATTACGAGAGCAGGTCTTAATGTCAGTGTACATGCACAGGCTCACTGGGCCTGAAATCATCTAAGACACAGGCAGGTAGTCCTCAACTCACAACAGTTCACTTAGTGACCGTTCAGAGTTACCGTGGCTTATGGCCATTTTTCACTCTTAAGGTCACGGCCGCTTCCCCACGGTCACAAAATCCAGGCGCTCAGCAACTGGCATGGGTTTAGGATTTTTGTGGTGTTCCGGGGGTCACGTGATCCCCCTTTGTGACCTCCTGGCAAGCAAAGTCAATGGGGAAACCAGATTCACTGAACAACCAGGTGATTAAATTAACTGAGTGATTCACTTAACAACTGTGGCATGAAAGGTCATAAAATGGGGCAAAACTCACTTAACTGACTCGATTAGCAACAGAAATGTTGGGCTCAATTGTGGTCATCAGCCGAGGACTACCTGTTCTCTTCCACCAAGTCGTTCCTCAGCTCCCTTCCCAAGTCCTGGCCTTTTCACCTTTTACGGCACTTTCTGGATTTTAATTATCTCCCCCCCCCCACACACACACACACAACAGCTCTAGATGATCTCCATAGAAGGCAGTCGGTGTCATATTCAAAGGCTTTGATAGCCACAGATCTGCCTGATCATAGCAATAGCATTTATATACACTCAGTGCTTTCCAGCCCTCTCTAAGTGGTTGTCAGAGTCAGCCTCTTGCCCCCAACATCTGAGTCCTCATTTGACCCACCTCGGAAGGATGGGAGGCTGAGTCAACTTTGAGTCAGTGAGACTCAAACTGCCGAACTGCTGGCAATCGGCAGTCACCAGAATTAGCCTGAAATACTGAATTCTAACCACTACACCATACGACTCTGATCCTACTTGGATAGTATGCATAAAACAACACAGTATACAAAAGAGGGCTTGTCATCAGAAGCCATTTTTCTGCCTCTCAACACACAATCTTGATACATAAGCAAAACAGGAATGGAACAGAAATATACACCTGGTGGATGTTGGATTCTTGCACCTTGATCTCTTGAGGACTGGATCGAGAGGGGTTCAGAAAGTAGCCATGGCTTTCCACCACACCAGGTGTCTTCAGAAGACATGAGATGTTCAAGATGGTTCCCAGTAGTGTCTTCTGGTAGAGCTGTCCATTGGCTGGATCTTTTGGCTGAATATACTCAACAAAAACCTGAACAAACAGAAGTAGACCCAAAGATGCTTTTTTTTTTTCAAAAGGCAACTGGACTTTCTTGGTTTTTCCTTTGAAAACATTTCAAAATTTCACTACACAAATACACACACAAAGTGAGGTAGAGAAAAGTGGCCTCTCTCCCAGGTGAAAGGGTAAAGGCAGCAAGGGATTCTGGCCATCTGGGGGTGAATGAGACCACCAAAGACTCACTTTGGCAATATCCTTTTGCTTAGTGAAATACAGGAGTATATCCAGATAAGAGTACAACAGGATCTGGCAAAGGTGTAGCTCCCGAATTCGTCCTGAGAGGATGTCGAAGACAGGGACCATAACCTCCTTGAAAGTCCTCACTTCCTCATCCATCGTGAGGCTCTTGATGACCTCCTCCAGGAACTCTGTTACATCTTCAAAGTCTATGGGGGAGAGAAAGGACGAGTATTTTAAAAAAGATATATTTGGAGAGCTGCCATGAGCTGGATCCCATTAGCTTATCCTGGGATATCAGCCTTTGCCAACTCACGAGCTCCTCTTAATGATTCCAACATCAAGTCCACTAACTGCTCATAGACATTCTGGTTGACGTAGATCTCTGGTGTTAGGAAGAGTGTGTGGGTATTGGATACAGTCAGATTTCTGCAACGCACTGCAAAAGGCAACAAGTTCTCGGGCACCTTGGTGATCTAGAAGAACAGAGAGAACAGCTGATCTCTAGCCCCTTCTCTCCAGGCCAGCAAGCGGCTTGGGTATGATATGGGTGCTTGACCCACCTCCTCCTTTGCCCTCTGGAAGCAGGCAAAGAGGTATCGCAGGATGTGCTTCTCTCCTGCATCTCTCTCTGCTGAGAGATTCTGGGTTCCAGTTGAAGTCATGTGGATCAAGTGATTTCCAGGTTCCGGGAGCAGTAATCGGGTAAAAAGGGCCTGGGGAAACATATCAATCCAGAATGTAATTGCTCCCTCCCAACATTTGGAGAAAGACCCTAAATCTCATTTACATCCAATTTTTTAGAGTGATATTATGCATAAACAGCCAGGTCTTTCACATGTTTCTCACATGTCCTTCGGGAGTGGGGCGGCCTATAAATGCCAACAATAAATAAATAAATAAATAAATCTAGCTGATTATCACAAACAAGAAGCAGACAGCCCATAGAACTCAGCCATTTCATATAAGATGAAATTAACTTGTTCAAGGAAAAGTACTATAAAGCAAATCAAGCAAGTATCATAACAAATGAGCAATCAAAGGCCTCCAGGCACATGGTATCCTGCCTTGGGGAAGCATCTTTTCCTAGCCATAGGCACAGGGAAGAGTTGGCCTGATGACCAAGACTAGCCTTCTCCAGCAAGCCTCCAATCTGGTGAAGACCCCATCAGATACTTGCATGCAGACCTGTTCCACATTTTCCATGTCCAGCCAGTCCTGATCCTCAAGGTCTGCAGCCATTTCCTCCAGGTAGACACACCGTGCAGGAATACCATTTCCACTCTTCAGATTGGGGTCACCTACAAAGGGGAGGTGGGAAATCCCCAAAACATTCCATGTTCAGAACCATTTCTCTCTGCTTATCAACTTTTATTGTCATACTTTGGCTTCTTGATTTGACAGATGTTAAAACAAGGCCTTCCTCAAGATATTGCTCTCACATGTCTTTAACTACAACTCCCAGACTTCCCAACACATACCAGAGGGCACCAAATTGAGGCTGGCATGGTTTGTGGTCTAAAGGAAAGCAGTCTTTAGGGATCAATGAAATGGCACAGCAAAGCACAAATCTAAAAAAAAAACAGTAAAGGAACCCTTCCAAGCCATAGCCTACAGTATAACAATTGGAGCAGGAGAACTAAGCAGTGTGGTTGCAAGAAATACCACCAGGTCAATGTTTGGAATTTTCAGGTTGGATAAAGTTTGTCACACCTGCAATATGCTGACCAGCCCATAAAGATACAGAAATCCACATCAGTACATTTGGCCTTGCATTCAATGGAAGGTCCTTTTAACTGCTTGCACAATGGAGAACAATATTTCCATTCTATATGCATATTTGTTTTTGCCAGGAGAATGTTTACACAGTTCTTTTGGCAAATAGATTTTGTCGCCTTTGGGGCATCTTAAGTCAGCAGATGTTGTATGATATCAACAATTGTTCTCCAGGAGAGGAGCCTGAATTTGCATTCATGGATCAAAACCTGCCACCTGGTGGCTCCCCTCCACCTTAATACAACCCAGCCTGGATTCTGGCTATTTATGCCTCCAAACTCACTGTTATCCAATGTGATCAGGAAGATTCTCTGGATCATGTGGTTGATGTTGAGCTGCTCGCAGAGCTCCTGCTGGGAGCGAAAGGAGCGACTGATCTCAGCCACAGAGTAGTCGCAATCATCCAGACTCTCAGACACACTGTTGTCAGAATCATCTTGGCTGGCAGAGGTTTCCTCTACTAGAGAAGCAGAGCTAAGTCAATAATCAGCATACCTGGGCCCCAAATTGCCCCCCCCACGCCATCTGAGCGGTCTCTCTCTAAAGGCCTGTGCCTCTCATCTGGGCTGGCAGAAGCCTTGTAAGGGCACTTTTTTTACACAGCAAGTAAACAACTTACAGATCATAAAAACATATTTGCTTTCCACAGAAAAAATGCAGCCTGTACACAAGGCTTTAGTCTCCTGGAAATCCCAGAAGAATCTCATGACTTCTGAAAAGCAATCTATCAGCAAAAACAGCTATCCCAACCATTCTGCTCTTTTATTGATTTGGCACCTGAGAATCTGGAATTAAACTAGTAAAAAGTTAGGTCTCTGGATTTTCATACCTGCCAGGTAATGCTAGTCTAATTCACGTCTTTAGTATCAATCCAATGACATAGTCCACTAAGTGCTTGCATTTCTTTTTCAATTCTGTTGCTAACTGTCCTATAATTGGGCTAAAATTTCAACTAAATTGTCTAACTTTGCAGGTAGATGGACCGAGGCTGAGCTACCACTGACCGAATAGGAAAGGGATTCCGGATGAACAACAAATAAAGAATAAGTTTTCGTGGTACCCCCGTTATATAAAGATCGAACGCAACGACACGCGCAGCTGCGGAAAGGGGGAAGCCAAAGAAGACGGGCAAAGATTTCTTCGCGCGCTTGGAGCCCGCGGCGGCCCAGGGGGCGAGAGAGGCGGGCGCGGCGGGCGCGCTAGCGGGGTCTACGTTCGTCCCCCTCGCTCACCCGCGGGTTGCGTCGGCGTCGGCTGCTTTTGGATCTCGGCGAAGTGCCGGGCGTCGGCGACGGAGCTGAAGAGGGCGGCGAAGGGGTTCCGGGAGATGTTGTTATTGTTCTCGTGATCGGTCATTTCCCCGCCGGGCGAGCTCCATGGAGAGCCGCGACCCAGACGACGAGCGACGGCCCGCAGCCCCGGGCGCCCTGGAGCAGAACGGGGGCGGCGAGCGGCAGCAGCAGCAACGAGAGGCCGAGGCTCCGAGGCGCTCCAGCTGAGCGGCCGCGCCACCTTTCAGCGACGAGCTTGGCAACGCTCGACGCCCGCAGGCCGCGCCCGACGTCATCAGAGGGCGCCGGAAGTGCGCCGTAGCGAGGGGGGAGGGGGAGAGAGAGGTAGAGACAGGCACCGGCCGACCATAGAGCCGCACCGCGGCTAGAGGGAGCTGTCGGCGCCTGTGTCACCCTCGCCCTACTGAGGCGCCCCGGTGCCAGGCGGGGGCAGCCGCCGCCTTTCCGCCCTGCGGTCTGGCCAGCGGCTTGAGGGCCAGCCGGTAGTGCGATGCCGCAGGAGCAGCGAGGAAGGCGCCGCCTGCCTCCCGCCAGGCTCCTCCGGACACCTGTCCGAGGACGGCTCCGTGAGGGCCGCCGAGGCGCGCGGGCTGCCGCTTTATCCCCGATCCCAGACGGGCGCTTGGACAGCGGAGGGTGGAGGCGAGCCTGTCGCTGGAGGTTTCCCGGCGCCCCGACCGAGAGGCTGCACGGCGGCCGGAGCCCGGGGGCGCTCGGCGGCTCTTCCGGCTGGAGCTTGGCGGCCGGGCGGCCCGCCTGCCTTGGTCTCTGCGTGAGCGGGGTGGACTCCGGCCGGCAGAATCCCTCGGCCAGGGTGGCAGGCTGGGGAGCTCTGGGAGTCGAAGCCCACGGCTCTTAAAATGGCCGAGGTTGAGACACGCTGCTCCGGCTCGCCCGCGGGAGGCGGAGTGCGGGCGCCGCGGTGGCAGCTGAGGAGTGGCCCGGCTGGGCTGAGCCGCCGGTTCGGGTAGGCTCTAAGTGTCCTGCCCAAGGGGCTTGGCCAAAAGGGAGGAGGTGCCCGCCCACCTGGGGCTTGTTTGTGGGGGGCCTTAGGGGAGAGCTGCTACTGGGGCGGGAGGCTCTATTTGCCATTCAGCTCTGCAAAGAGCGGAAGGAAGTCAGCTTCATTTTTTTCAGCAGAGCGGCTTCCCTGTAGCATCTCTTTCGTCCTTTCATTTCTGCACGTACGCACAAACACACACACACACACACACGGGACGGAAAGAGCCCCCACCCACAGACTTCCTGCTGCAGACTGCCTGCAAAAATCTTCCCTACATCTTCTTGCCCAGTCATTTTTTCACCTGTCAGAAGACAGTCACCTGCTGCCTGAGCTGAGAAAAACAGGGAACGACGTATCTGGCTCCCCCATCAACAAGCATGGGAGGCAAGGAACAGTTGCTGTGGGCAACTGTCCTTGCCCTTTTCTTCCAAGGTAGGACTAAATCCAAGGCAGGCAGTTTGAGAGGGTGGTGGCTTGTGGACTCAGGCTGGCAGGGGGAAGGGTGCAAAAGAAAGAAAGAAAACGAAAGAGATGGGCATAGAAGGCATGAGGACCAGACTGCCAGTTCATTACCATGTGTTGCTTGCACTCAGCTGTGTTTGTGATTCCCCCCCCTCATCTGAAAGCAGCAGATCCATGTCCTCTCCACATCTGGCCTGGGGCTGGAGGCTGATGGGGTATAGCCAGCCACTTCCCTCTGTCTCACCAACCTCATAAAAAGGAATGGGACATTCATGTTGCAAGCTTTTGGAGGAAAGGCTGAATGCAAATGTAAATTCAGCCCAATGAAGAAGAAAACCTGTCAGAGGCAATGATGGAGATGTTGCCTTTAGGTGGCTGCCAGATTCCAGGACCAAAAGATCTGTGATCTGTCTCCCCAGCCTATGGTAGGTGAGGAAATACTGTTATGTGCCTGTACTGAACCACTAGCATTTTGGGAGAAAAAAACTTCTCTCCATTTTTCTCAGACTTTGCCTATTATTAAAACCTCCAATAATGATACTCCTTAGCTGCCTCTTTCTGAAATTAAGAAGTCACAGAAATGTTTCCTTTCTCAGGTTAACATCATTCTTTTGGCCGAAAGCTGATCAGTCCTCCATTAGTATTTGCTATTCCCCCTTCATTCCCTTCCTGGGTGCCATTTGGCATGGCAGTCTTTTCACTGCATCTGCATAGCATACATTCAACTGTTTGATGTTGCTTGGACAACTGGGTGGAGGACTGGTGTGTGGTATTATTGGCATTTCTTGTTCCCACTTTATTTTGCTTTGTGTTTCTCAACATGAAATTATTTTCTTTCAGGCATCAGCATCAGTGGAAATACTGCATCTGGAAATGGTATGCTTTATCCCGGTTTTCTAAAAGAAAGAAAAGCAGGGAGGCAGCTCGGGAGGAGTTTACATAGGATGGATTTATACAGTATGTCTGGGTCCAGCCATACATTTTGTGGCCGTGCTTTACTGACTGCCATAATTGGCTGGGTTAGCATTATAAGCATGGACTCGGATGCAAAAGCCCAGTCAGTGACTCTTGGTGTGCTTACATTTTGGCTCTCTTTCATTTGGGGCTGGCTTCTGAATTTTCCAGATCCTGGGTGTTTGGAAAAAGCTTGTTTCCGAAAGAATATTTGGAAAGAAAGGGATTTTCCTGGCTGGCTAGAAGCTCATCAAGAGTCATTCCTGGATGGGAGGGCAAAGGGCCTTAAACACTTCAAGGCTGCCAGGTAGACTTGGAGGAAGTCTCAGCAGTTTCTCTAGTCTAGGACTATCGGCTGAGCAAACATGTTACAGGAGGAAGGCAAGTTCCCCGAGACAAGCGAAGTGGACAGGCAGTGTGGGAAGGAAGCAGCTGCAAAGACTTGACTCCCAGGGGCTGATAGCAGGTTTTTGGCATTGCAGAGGCCTGGTATACTTTCAGCAGACAAATCCCCACCCCACCCCCACGGATGCCTGGAAGCTGGATAGAGAAAACAGAAGCAGACCCTTGCTCAGCAGCAACTGCTGGCCCAGAACTAGGAATAAGCACAAAGGCTTGTTTCCCTTAACCAGTGATTAAGCCCTGATACTTTTGCTGAAGGAATACCAGTTCCTGAAGATGGCCATATAAATGACCATATGTCTTGCTAAAACGCTTGTTACCTAGTTTGTTTGGCCCCCCTGGAGGCACTGGTGAGGCTTTGCCTGTGGGACCTCTGCCCCACCTCAACCCATTTGTTTTGCAGAGTTCATAAAAATAGAGGCGAAAGGAAAAAAGCTCTCCCTGGAATGTCAAGATGGCAATAATGAGACACGCTGGAAAAAAGACAGGATGAATCTAACCTACCAAGGGAAGGAGTTGATTTTGGCTGTGATGGACGACCCCAGAGGCATCTATGAATGTATCAACAGTAATGGGAAACACAGAACCCTGCAAGTTTTCATCCGGAGTGCGTAAGCCTTCTTTCTCCCCCTTATTTAACAACATTGCCAGTCATCCAGTTTCAGTGAGGCAGACACCAGGGTTTTCTGAAACAAACCTGCCCTTTGAAGCTGGGACGGTCCAGGTGAAAGGAATATCTTAGCTTCGTTCCCTACCCAGAGACAGTCTTGAGCAAAACAAGAAGGATGGAGGCAGCTTGATTGACAAATGTATTCAAAAGAATCTGGGCAGTCTATCCTCAGCCTTGGTATAATTGGCCACTGTTTGCCTCCTTACTTCAAAAGCAGCTTCGTTTGTTTGGTGAGGTCTCAAAGAGTTTGCTTCTTAGCTGATTAAATGAAGTTATTCTTCCTACGGAACCAAGCTTTTTCCTCAAGAAGTTGCTTGTCTGTTCTTAGATATTAGAAAAAAAGTGGTGTAGATTTTTCTGAAGGTAAACTCTCAAATCACCGCCTCTGTGACTTACATTCAGTGTCCCTGTGCTGAAATGTTTCTGGAGATGAAATGCTCCATTCTGCTCGCATTCAGCATTTCTGGTCTCTTTCTTACCAGGCTGCTCTTTCCCAGGACACAGGTAATCTTTCCACCAAGCCCTGTAAAAGCCTGGGATGGCCCCTGGGATGGGCTGATCAGGGACTGCAGCTGGGCCTCCCTTTCTCTGCCCAGTGACCTGGCAATGGCTTCTGATGGGTGAGGGCTGCTTGGGGCAGTTCTGCCATAAAAGGACACCTGCTCTGCTTGACTGAGGCCTCTGTGGACTCCACTTGGACATGTGGGGGAGTGCAGTATCTTCAACATTTTCTTTCACTACAGTGTGCCAGTACTGCATCCATCTGGACTTCACCACGATTCTGGGGATTTCAGCAGCCAGCCTCCTTGCCACAGTCTTCCTGGCCATCGCTGTGTACCACATAGCCGTGGAAGAGCGGGGCCGGCCAGCCCAAGGTGAGGAGGTGGCAGGAAAGGGCAGCTAGGCGACTTCTTGAAAGGGCCACGGTGGTTCTCTCCAGAAGGAAAGACCATCTTATTTACAGCTCAGGTGCCCCCCTCCCGTTTCTTGCCTGCCTCAGGGACCCCCCCACCCACTGCTCTCTTGGGCTCTTGGTTTGTTCCCTGTGGACTCAATCTTCCTATTTTGATCCTGCAGCTTCTGATAAGCAGTGCCTGTTGGCCAACGACCAGCTGTACCAGGTGAGAGCTTCCTTTTGGCTTTTCCTTTCTGTGTCAGATCAGAGACTGGCCAGTTCATCCCACAGAAAGTGGGAGACCTGCTAGAAGATTGGGTGAATTTTAGGCCATCTGTGTATCCTGGCGGAGTGGAGATGGGGCAGAGCTAGATCCAGTTACGAGCACCCCTGTGCCCAATTCGTTGAGTAAAATCAGCTGCTCTGCTAATCACTGATGGGATGGCTTTGACAAAGGTTCTACAAACCTCTCGGGCATCTCCAGAGCCGCAGCCCCACGGAGGGTCCCCTAGCAGAGAACCCTGCCCCAAGGACAACAGACTCCGCCAAGCCTGTCCTCTTCCAGACCTATTAAGCTGTTTGGCAACACCTTGAACCATGAGCTCCAATCATAGCTTGGCTTTGCCTGCTGGGCAAGTTCTGAATTTTACTCGAGGATCCAGCGTGGTTGATGACAGGGATGTTAAACAATCCATGGTTAACAATTCTGCCTAAAAGTGAAATGCATTTCAGGGATGCAATTGGCCACCCTGGGGCCATGGCACTGATTTCCCTTCCAGAAACCCTGGCACACATCACGCTCTCCCTGCCAACAGGGAGAGAGAGCAACCACACCAAGCAGGCTGTGTGGCGTGCTGAATGGCCCCTCCGAACTGCAGGGGAAGGGGTCGCGTGGGAGACTGGGGGAGCAGTGTTCTGCCTGCCTGACCAGGCCAAATTTCCCCAGAGCCGCCGCCGCCTCACCTGCTGCTGGCTCTTGGCCCCCAAGGGGGTAGAAGTGTGTTCTGCCCGCACAGGCCCTAAGGGCGGGTGTTCTTCCTTCCAGCCTCTCCAGGAGCGCAACGACAGGCCATACAGCCACATTGGCATCGCCAAGCCTCGCCGCCGATGAAGCCGTTCTCCAGCCAGCTTCGGGTTCCCCTTCCTGTGCTCAATCCCCGAGGGACGTCCATTACGTCAGCTGAGATGGGGAATTGGGGGTCCCTCTGCCTGCGCCTGCCTTCTGCTCCAGGGCCTCGAGCCTGGGAGAGCCAACAAGGCCTGCTAGAGCTGCTGGATTCCATTTTCTTCTTCATTCAACTGAAGACTGTGAGCTTGGAGGGGGGCAGCCTGCTTTAAACTTGTTCGATGAATGCACTCGGTGCAGTGCTGGGAATGTGGTGGCCAATCAGAAAAACATCCTTTCTCGGCAATACAAGTGGGCCGGTTCATCTTCCATTCTCCCCTTTGCAGCTGAAACTGGGTCCCTGGTGTGGCTCCCCCGTGCGCCCTGCCCCTCCCCCAATAAAAGATGTTGCTTACAACTTCCTCTCTAGCGTGGAGTATGTTTGACTCAAAGGGCTGCAATGAAGTTGGAGGTCAGATTTCAGGGAGTCGGCCATTTGCACCGGTGTGCAGCCACCCCCGGGTGGTGACTCATAGAGCAGCGGAGTGTCGCTTTTGCACCGGGTGGTGGTTTGTGCCTTCCTTGAAATGCAGCTGTGTTTGCTTTCGACCACATCCTGTGGAACGAGCACATCCACTGGGGGTGGCTGTTTTGACGTGGGGCCCCAGCTTTTCCTCCCCAGTGCAACTGCCAGGTTTTGTGCTGGTGGACCTCCAGCCGAAGCCTCAGTGATGCTACCTCGCACTATCAGCAACGGGTTCGTTGG
>JANHJO010004871.1:142796-156094 GCA_032468235.1 Pseudoxyrhopus heterurus | reverse complement strand
ACTGCTAAATTGCAGGCAGCTGGGAGCTGAATACTTAATTACAAAGTACAGCGTTTAGCCCGCTGCACCATTCAAGAGAATTGATTCGGACCCCTCTTGGCCAAAGGAAGGGGAGGGAAGGCTTGTGGTCAGAACCTGGCAGTGCTGTCCCTTCATGAACCATGCAAAGAGATGGTCTCCTAGCTGCTGACCTGCCAGAGGAATGAACAGGCCCTACTTTTGGGGGAAGGATGCCTCCACCAGGTTGATCAATCTCCTGATTTTGGAATAGCTGCATGAGTGCGGTACTTAATGCCAATTGCACAACAGATTTTTAATCTGCTTCATGATGGTTTTGTGCATTGGCTTAAGAGGGCTGTTTGGTCAGGGATAAGCAAGGGAATGCATCACTGCCCCTGGGTTGGGAAGCCATCTTTCTGGGTCTGCCCGTTTCCCAAACAGGCATTTCTCTGCCTAACTCTGCTCCTTGACCCAGTGATGGTCCAGATCCAGAGGGAGTCGGCTGCATCCATCTGGTTAAGTACTGTGGCAAGTTCCCAGAGCATGACTGATCATAGCTTATTCAGCTGTGGTTCAGTATGTTCAAAATGCACTGGCTTCCTTAAGCCACTCTTTGTTAACAAAGCAGTACATGGCCCTTTGCTTTGGTCTTGAGCTGGTTGGCCCTTGGTTGCCTCTCAAGGTGATCATTTATTCTATCTAGGCCATGATCACTTTGTGCGTTGGGGGGAGAAAGTTATCTGGATGAGGCCTTTCCTTGTGGCCTCGCTATCCATGATGTCAGTCAGTTAAAATGGGGACAGAAACTGCTGATGAGGATTGTGGTGCCTGAATGATGATGTAAGGTGTTTTGCTGACTTCTACAACATGGGAGGGGAATTTATTTATTTATTTGTACCCTGATTTTATTTGTACAAATATTTTTACAAATAACTCAAGATGATGAACATATTGAACATACCTTCTTCCTATGAGAACCACCTGTGAGGTGAGTTGGACACAGAGATTTGCCCAAAATGACCTAGCCAGCTTTCATGGCTAAGGCCAGACTGGAACTCAGTCTCTTGTTTTCCAGCCTAGTGCCTTAGCCATTAGACCAAACTGGCTCTCGCTGGGGGCAGGAATGGCTAAAAATGTGGGCCAATGTGGCCGGGAGAACAATAGCTTGGTCTTTTTCTTCCTTCTGGCATTGGGTGGGATAGGATGGAGGCCAAACAGCCACCACTGGAGAAGGAGGCTTCCTTCTCCCTCTTGCTAGGACTCCTGCAATGGAGTCTCCTGTCCCTGCCCTGAAAGATCTGCAGGCCTAGCTCCAGAGAACCCAGAGCTTTGAAGCCTCTGGAACAAGACCCTGAAAATGCTTCTCTCGTTTGGTTTTGGCTCCTTCCAATCTGAGTCGGTCACCGGGACTAAAGATTTATTCCTCCAAGCTTTCATTCTGGAGAGAGAGAAGTTCACAAATGAAGGCGAATATACATGTCCAAGGATAACGTTGCAGGATCCAATCTGGATCAGTCACTGGGACCAGAGGTTTAGTCTTCTGAGCTTTCGGACTCGTGGTGGTGGAGCCCATCCTCGGAGAGCTTCCCTCTAGCAAGGGTGTGTGCTTTGGGTATTTATATGGTGCCTGGTTGTGCGTGGCTTTTCTGAGTTCCCTGAGGATGGGTTTCAGCACGAGCTGAAAAGCTTGGAAGAATAAAACTTTGGTCCCGGTGACTGGCTCAGATTGGATCCTGCAACATTATCCTGGGACTGCTATGTTTGCCTTCGTCCAGAAGTATCTTCTCTGCCATGCTGACACATGCCTGCCATTCCTTCTAAGGGTGAATAAGTTACCTAGACTATGCCGGAGGTCTCGGCCCCACCTCCTGACAACTGAGGTTGCTTGGGAGGTCTGTGGCAGCTCAGCGGGGCCTCTGTCCTGTGCTTAGAAAAAGCCATTTATCCTGTGGGACCTGCCATAATTTGCAGCCCTGTTGTTGAGGTGAATTGTCAATTTTCTTAGCAGGCGAGGTAGCAAATAGATGTTTTGTACCTGCCTATTCTAGGGGACAGATGAAGAAAAAGGAACACATAACACAGCTAAGGAGAGATTTCTTAATGATTAATTCTGGTAGGCCAAGGAGAACCCATGTGCCATTTCACTGATGTGGCTAATGGCATAACACTGTATGTGGGGTTCAAGAGTGCTCCTAAAGGTTCAGTGCACCGATGGAAAGAGCCGGCCATTTAGGGCAGCCTGCATCTTCTGTGAGGTTCTGGAGCCTGCTTGGGATTGGCAGACCTACTTTTGGCTGGAGGGCAGGGAAAAGGGGGGTACACCTGAGCAATGTGATGATGGTGCAGCACTGGTGTTTCTGCACCTGCTCTTAACATCCTTCTGGGCAGGGAGGTCAGGTCCGCAGCAGGGACTCGGGGACGAGGCAGAGACCCCTCCTCCTTCCAGGCTTCCTTCTGCCTGGTTCTCAATTCAGGGGGTGCTGGGCTACTTGGCTTGCAACTCCTCATCTTGGAGTGGCGCTAAACAATGATAAATAAAGAACCCCCATCATGCATCCATGTAGCTGCTCTGTGGATCTGATGAAGTGAGTGGCAGCTGATAAAAGCTTGTGCCGTTTAATGAAATTTGTTATTTGGAAAAGCTGCTCTCAGACTCCTGACTTTCTTCCAGCATAGAGCAGCATGGCTGTTCTTCTGTGATGACCCTAGGAAAGACCGCAATCTGCCTTCCCTCCTGCCATTTTTGCCCTTTGGAGACTGTCCTGCCTGCTGCCCCACCAGAGACAAAGCAGCCCATATTCTGCCTATCAGAGATTGGAATGTTGCTACCAGATCTTCCCTTAACCATGTCTAGACAGAACATTCTAGAAGGCCTTCGGCCCACTGTCCCCCCAGCCTGCCCTGGAAATAGCCATCCAGCCCTGGATTTCAGGTGCATCTTAGTTGGTGTCTCTTCCTGTAATCTAGACAAAGGTCGCACAACAATTAAGCATTGCTGGTGTCAGGGTTCCAAGTAATAAGTCCATAGAAACCTGGAAGGATTTCCGCTCTGGGATGAATAGATTTCCTTGCAAGCGCACCCATCTCCATCCCCCACCAGCTTCTTCCATTTGAACAAGATTCAAGTCTTGAATCTTCTACACAAAGTCTTTATGATACTTATAAAATCACATTTATCTCTTCATATGCTCATCTTTGTTTCTAGTTCAAGTTTCCTCAGAAACTTCTCTAGTTTCTGCACAGATTTTAGAGGACTTTCACCTGAATTTACCTTTAATTGATCAAGTGTCATCTCCGGTGCTTGTACAAGAGGATAAGAACTTCACCTTGGTCTTCCTGATAAAAGAGAATCTAGATAGACAAACAACAGTGGAAGTTTGTCCGCTATGGCCATGTCTTCATTGCCTTGGATGAACTGCCTGCTTCAGGCCATGGGACAGCAGCTCATTGAGGTGAAGGTCAGGGTTTTGACTTAGCCTTTTCAAAACAAATTTCTTCTGCTTCAGTCATTCCATTGTAATTACTTGTGTGTTTAAGTTTATTGTCATGCTTCATGCCCCACATTTATTTAAGCTTCCTCTCGTGGACATATAACCAAAAATTGTGTTACAAAATTTCTTGGAGCAAATCCCAAGTTCATTATCTCTTTAGGATTGTGAGCCAACTCAGACAAGACAAGAGACTGCAAAGAGACCCTATTGTGACAGTTCACTGTCGGGATGAGGCTCTTTGCTGGATTGCATTGTTTCATTTTCCCCAACATAACTTTTCTCATTAATGTAAAAAAGTTCCACTTTCGTCTTGTTTGTCTATATAGCATTGTGGTCTTCGTTTGAGATGGGTGCTTTCTGGACAGCATTGTTTCCTCCCTGGCCACCTCCTGGGCACACAAAGGTTGTTTCCTTGTTTTCCTGATGAGGAACTCATAGCCAGGGATAGAGGAGAATGCAACCCTGGCCTGCAAAAGCTTTGCTGTTACCGTTGGGTTCTTTGCAGCCTCCGGGTTATGGTATGCTTTGCTCTTTTAAGTGATTTCTTTTTTTGGGGGGGGGGGGACGACTATTCATGGTATTGCATTTTCTCAGTTTGAGCACTGCTTCCCTGACCATGAATTGAGAAATGCCAAAGTCGTTAGGATTTACTCTGTTGCCCTTTCTAGGTTCTTGAGCCTTGCCACCCCTTTCCATGGGATCCGCAGAGATGTTCCTTTCCCTGCATCTGTGTTCTGAGGAATAGACTCTGATGGTGGCAATCAGTGTCTGGGAATGTAGGTGTTTTTATAGAGGAGGAACCCTCAGACTCACACCTGACTGTCATGGAGTAGAATCACTAACCCAATTTATACCGATAACAGAGTGTGGATTATCTTAGGGCTTTGCATACTTTTTTCAGCAAAGACTATGAAGGTTGGCTTGGTGTTCAGTAAGGATGTGACACAGAACACTGTTTTGAGTGTTGTTTCTTTAATCAAAACCAGTTTATTTATTACAGGTAGTCCTTATTTGCAGAACATGCATTTGGCAACTGGTGCTGAAAAAATAAATTTATGCCCAATTTGCAACCATTTATGACCTCCACAGCAACCCTCAGTCTCGTGATTTCTATTACATTCAGTACGCAACCTGTGTTTTTCTTGTTTTTCTCCCCTTGCGGAACCGACCGAGAAAGGGCTTGCAAGAGAGTAATGGGCTGCCAGCACATTGCACGACTTTTGATATGTACTAGAGAGTAATCAGGCATTCCAGCGCTCCCAAGAGTGGAGCGGGGGGGGGGGAGGCAAACAGAAGGTATAAAACTGACTAATCTTTTTTCTGTCAGAAAGCCTCCTCCTCCCAGCCATTGATTTCCCACATAGCACCTCTTCGCTTAGTGTTAAGAGTTGCTGGTCCCACCAGGGTTGTTAAGCGAGGACTACCTGTAATAAGATGTCGATGAAGGTCTGGTCACTTCTGGGGGCCCTCGAGGATTACCTTAAAGGGTCTCCAAATGTCCTGTTGCAACTGAGCTGTTCATACTTGCTGGGAGCCGTTTGGAGGCTGAGATGAACATCGGAACAGAAGTCGCTCCTTCCTGGATTGGACGTCTGCCCATCAACCAGCGCTCCCAGGAAGCTCTGCAGCCACCAAGCCAATACCATAGGCCAGTTTTCCTCAACTCCCATGAATCAGCCAACCCTTTTTTAAAGCCAGAGAAACTCTTACCCACCTCATGATAGAAAATTCTAAAATTTAATTATGTATTGTAAAAAAAGTTTGAAAGTGAGATGGGTGGTACCTAAGTCTGACAAATAAATAAAATAAGAACATCCTCTGAAAATTTTAGCTTTTGTGGCAGTCATGTTTACACAGCCTACTACTTTCCCCCAAAACTTAGTAAGTACACAAAATTGTAAAAACACATGTTTTAAAGAAGCATTCCCTGTTTTCTGCTAGAAACTATGCAATAATGCAGATCTTTCAGCTTCCTCCTTAGCTTCCAGCATGAGCTGCCCAGGGGACTTCCAGCTATGATTCCTCCAAGGTTTCTGAAAGAAAAACAGCAGCAGCCTGGAAGGATGGAGCCCTGGGTGCTCTGTGGTTAGTTGTGCAGTATTGCAGGGAAACTCTGCCCACAGCCTGGAGTTCAATCCTGACAGGGCACAAGGTTGACTCAGCCTTCCATCCTTCCGAGGTCTGTAAAATGGAGATCCAGACTGTTGGGGGCCATAAGCTAACTCTGTAAACCACCCAGAGAGTGCTGTAAACCACTGTGGGGTGGTATACAAGTCTTAAGTGCTATTGCTATTGGTATCATCCAAGATCATTAAGTATTATTGATTTTAAGAAATTTTAAAGACTACCTTTATTAACATCTCCTGATTAAATGTTCCAGAGCAATCAAACGTTCACCTACTCCTTTGTGCCACTTTGGAAGAGCCTCTCTGCCAGCAATAGGCACCCAGATGAGCATGGATTAATTCCAAGATTAACACCAGACCAACAATCAAGTAAACAATACCCCAATCAAGAAACTATCAAACAAGCCAACAATAAACAGCCCAACCAACCAGTCTCTTAAGATTTCTCTCACTAAGACTGACAGGCAAGCCACTAAAACAGAGCAAATCCCACTCCTTACTAGCATCGATGATGTTACCTGGTTTGGGTAATGAAACATCTGCAAGAAAAGAATGGAGCTCAGAGGGTGCCAAATCCCTTCATTTCAACCCTGAGCTGCAAATATTCTGCTTTTATTGATATATGCAAAATATTGCATGGCCTGCTAACTCTTGTCCTATAGGTGCCTGGTAATAGGGAAGGGAGAGTCAGATGAATAATTGAGGCAATTGAAGGTTGTTGCTGGGTTCCCTATAACCACCTATGGAATGTGCCCGAGAGCTGCTGCCTGTTCAGGCCCATTACACAGAGGAGGCTTGTTGGAGGCCAAGGACACAAGCAGCCACAGACTTTTCAGGCAGTCCCCATGTGTGGAGTGGGGTGGTAGTGGCCTCAATAGCCTTTGGGCTGGGTGCCCTTTGGGAAGGCCTTGCTGCAGCACCCAAGGGCCCTTGTGCCGCCCCTTCCTTGGCTGTCTTGCAGCTGCTGCTGAGGTTGCTGTGCTGTGCTGAGCTATTTTGGGTGGGGATCCAGAGGGAGGCAGGGAGCTGGAGGAGCAGAATGTGCTGCTTGCTGGGCTGAGAAGTGACCTGGGTCTGGAGAGAGGGTTCCTCTGGAGGGTGCCTCTAGGAATTTCTTTGAGGGGGGGGGCTCAGGTTTGGGTCCCTGCCTTGCTGAGCCAGGAGACTTCAGTGGGTTGAGGCAGTGAGGAAAGATGGCTGGTGGGGCGTCTCGCCCTGGTCTCCTGCAGTATCTGAACGGCTCTCCCTGGACCTGGGATTCTCTGCCAAAGAGCTCGGGCAACAAGCTCCTCTCAGCCTGAGCTGCAAGCCAGTCTGTCATGATCCAGCCAGGCTGGTTTCTTAGCAAGAGAAGATGGCACAGAAGTGAGCTGTGTGGAGAGGAAACCACAGTTCTGCAAGCTGCAGATGATCCGAAACAGAGTCCCCACGTGCAAAGTGCAGGACTGTGAAGAGATTTTGGAAAGTCCACCTGATAGTCTGAGCCCAGGAACCCTGACTAGACTTCTCTCCTGCCCTGGTCACCAGGAAACGGGTCCCGGGGTGCCTGATGTGCTCTCTCTGTGTCTCCTGCAGCACAGCCATGATGGGAGGCAGCCTGCTTTTTCTCTGCTCTTTCCTGGTTCCAGTGATCTTGGCAGAGGGTATGTATAGCTTGTGGGGGTGGGGGGAATGTGCCCCCCCCAGGGTCTGTGCCTCAGCCTACTCTTGTGGCAACTGCTGGGGAGGAATAGATTTGGCTAGTTTCCTTGCATGCACTGTGAAGTCAGAACAGGTTGAGGTCCAGGATCCGTCCTCTCTGGCTGCGTTTGTTGGCACGTGCGGAGGGGGCGGACTTGACTCCCCTCTTGTGCTGCCCACAAAACATGGTGGATGTTTTGTTTGCTTTCTCCAGCGACTGAGCAAGAGAAAGAAAAGGATCCCTTCAACTATGGTGAGACACAAACACCTTGATTTGACCCTCTCCAACATTTCTGAGCATTGCTGCCCCTTTGGAACTGCAACTCCACTTCCCTTTGGTCTCCCCCATTCCCCCACCCCCAGACTACCAGACCCTGCGGATTGGCGGCCTGACCTTTGCCGTGGTTTTCTTCACGCTCGGGATCCTGCTGATTCTGAGTAAGTGAACTCCAGATTAAGGGCAGGAATGCTGCTTGCCAAGAGCCCAGCCTCCCTGGTGCAGGAAAGGAAGCCAAGTGGCGATGGCCTGCCTCCCCTGGGTACTCTGGCCAAGGTGAGGCTGTGGCAGGAAAGGGGGCCCAGGGGATAAAGTTTTCATCACCCCCTCTGTCCACACCAAAAGAAAGAGATGGAACCGGGAAGCAGCTGATGACTACATCCCCTGGGCAGGAGTTGCCCAGGTGGGCTTTGCGGGTGGTGCCACTGGCTTTGCTCAGGAGGTGCCCATGCCTGACTTGCCCTTTCTTGCCCAATGGAAGAGGAAGGCCAGTGGTTTGTGCACAAGGCAGCTGCTTTGTCAAGTCCCCCCCCAGCTCAGCATCAGTTCTGCTCTGCCACGGTGGGAGATGTGCCCAGGACGCCAAGAGAGTCCTGGGCAGGCAAGGCTTCTCCAATGCCCCCCATCCAGAGCCATCTCCTCTTGCCTCACTGTGCTGTGTCTTTTCCCCCAGGCAGGCGATGCAGGTGCAGCTTCAACACAAAGGCCAGGTGGGTGAGGCAGCAATGCTTCCTGGCTATCCTTCTCCCCGTCGACCCCCTCCCCCCCGGGGAGTGGGAAGGTAGTGACGCCTCCTGTCTGCTCTTGCTCTGCAGGGCTCCTGGTGATGAGGAGGTGCAGGCTGAGAACATGATTGCTTCCAACGGTAAGGCTTGGCCACACCCTGCCCCCGTTCAGGGGGAGGCTTTCTGGCCCCAGAAGGGGACAAAGGGTTTGCGGGGCCCATTCAGTCTTCCACCTGCCCCCCCCCCCACTTCTGCCCTGCCCTCAGTGCCACTTGCTGGAGCAGGAGAGGAGCCCGGGGTTGTCGTCACGTAGCCTGGAAAGTGTGCTGCATTTGCACAGAGGGCGGCCTCCTCCTCGAGGGAGCTTCCCCTTTCCTGTGGCTGGGAGGGAAGGACTGGGCCCACCAGAGTGGACCTCCTGTATGGGCCATGGGAGCTTGATCCGTGGGAGAGAAAAGCATCAAAGGTGGTTTTTTGCAGCAGCACCAGCAGCACCACAGAAAGCAGAGAACTGAAGTGAAGGTGTGCAGGTGAGTTTTCAGAAAGGGAAGAGTGTTGGGGGGGCGGGGTGTTGAATAGCAGAAACGAAGCAAATCTTGCCACACTGAAAATTCAGAGACTGTCCTAAGAAGGAAAGAGGAGCAGCTGACCGAGAAAAACCTGGGTGGACAAAGACAAAGAAGCCTGAACCTTTTGGGAAAGTTGCATGAAAAGTGATCTTTGCTTTCTCTCAAGAGTGGCGACAGTTGGCAAGTCTTTGTGAAATGGGGCTCTTGTTTTAAATTTTAAACCAGATGTACCTTCATGTGCTGCAGAGGGTCTTTCTGTTTTGCCACTGTCTCCTTCTCTTCTTCAGCAAAGGAGAGCTGACACTGGACCAGTAAATTCCAAATGCAAACCAGATGAAGGGACATGGAGGTGATGGCCCCTGGTCCTCTAAGGGAATGTTGACATTTTGTTGGCCTGTGCCCTGGAAAATCAGTCCTCTGCTTAACTGTTCCCCACCAAATCCTTGTCTGATTGCGTAATGTTCATCTGTCATTACCATGGTTGTGGCCTTGATGTCGTCCTTGTGCAACTATCTCCTCTGTGACCCCCCTCCTCCCCCATGCTGGTTTGATAGGCTGACCCTCCCAGGTGAAGACCTGGAGGGGAGGACAAGGCCTGTGGGAAGGGACTGGACTGAGGAAAGGGAGTCCGGGGCCTTGGTGGTGTTCAGCCTTGGCATTAGCGGCCTCCCCCCTCCCCCCCGGCCCTCTGGCCCTTCTCCTCGCCAGGTGGCATCTGGGTCCCTCCAGAAGCCATAATGTCTCTGACGCCAGCCAGCCACAGGGCCAGAAAAGGAGTTGGCATGGGAGGGGCACTTCTCAGAAGTCTTCATTTGGCTCCCCAGGAGGCTAAGAGGGTCGCCGGGCAGGGGCCCTTTTTCGCGGGGGGGGGGGAGCGGGGGAGGGAACCGAAGGAGGAGAGAATACATATGCCTAAACCACTTCTCAACTCCCTGCCCGTATTAAAAATAACAAATTCATAGGTTTGCTAGCATGATCTTAACGAGGTTTTAACATAGGATTCCCCACCACCACTTCTCGAAGTCTGTGGATGGTGAGATAGAAACCATAGATCCATCCATTTGTGGCTTTGGGATATCCATGTGAGGGACATATGATGTCAGACTTCCAAAATTAGTATGAATCTCCTATCCAGATCTACTAATTATAGGGCTCTAGTTCCAGCATAAAAATAGGGAAATGGTACAAAAAAATGGATTCTAAGCATAGTCTATATTTCTAAATCTACCAAATCATAACTCAAAAACCTCCATAGTTTTTGCTTGAAATATACATTCATTGTTTTTATACATTTGGGGTGACTATTTGGGTATGAGGTATGGATCTTCATTATATTCCATGAAGTATATCTAATCCATCGTTATGTTGTTTAAGTGGGATACAGAGACAGTAAAGTAAAAAATGCTAACAAATTCAAAGAAATTCCCTTTTTGACTTTTATTCTGCTTATAAGTAGGAAAATCAGGTAGGCAAATATATTTTGGCCCAACTTAAAGTATTAAAATCAGCACTTTGAATTGAGCCCAGAAAACTGTTGGCAACCAATACAAATCTGTCAGTAGAGACATGATGTAATCATGATACCATACTGTGCATCAGATAGCAGCCTGCTGCATTTTGCATCAATTAACACTTAAGGGTTCTCTTCACGTTAGCACATTGGAATAGCTTAGGTATGATCACAAATATTACACTTAACATTCATTGTGCAAATGTGTACTTTGCCAGCACTGCTTAGAAATCTAAGAACAGTATCATGTGAAAGAATTCTTTCAAGATATGAATCTGTTCTTTCAGCATTAAAGATTACCACTTTCAGGAAAGATTTTACTCCAAAGCCTAAGTCTAAAAACAGTTGCTTTTAATTATCTGATTAATTCTAGCATATTTCATCCATACCTCTGCATAGTGTTTAAAAGTTGATTTAGATTTACTTGTAAAGTACTGCATCATATATGCTAATATTTATATAGTAATCTGAGCATATTACTTGCTGTACTGTAAAAATTATTCAGAAAAAGTATTTTGGAATGCAGAGGAACATGATCATGGCACATCTTTAAATGCTAGCATTTTAGACTTATTAAAGCAGTTGGGTCTTTAACAGAACTCAAGAAAGCCAAATCTTTTTTTTCCAGACTTGCATGGAAGTTTGACAAAGGACAGGTCTAAACTAATGCTCCATTCACAAGTGTTTCAAAGCACTTTTTCTTGATTATTTTCAAAGCATAAAAAACCCTAGTGAAGGAAAAAATATGGCATCATTAGGCAAACAAAAGAGAAGATTCCTCCCTCCTCAAATCTAATTTTCGCAAAGAAAATAAACTGTCAACTCAGCCATAAAACAGATACAAAGAAATGATGATACAAATACTGTAAATGAACGTACCGTAGAGAATCTTGGAGAAGAAATGTATGAACAATTATTAAGGGAGGAGAAATGGCAGCTCAATCCTGAGAAAGTGGTGTTAGAAATTCAAAACAATCCTGCCTTGATTTTGTTGGATATGAGAAGGGGAAGAGGGAAACCCACTATGAACTTTCACAATTTTATTATTATACTATATAGCAATAAAGTAGCATTCCTAGAATCCCTGTGGTATCTGTTTCTTGACCTTGCTTATCTCAAAGGGCTGACATCAGTCTTTAAAGCCTTACTACTTCCTTATCAGAGCCGCATCAAACCTTGCCATTATATCTCGGAAAATGGTGATTGATTCTCAGCATACCCTGGGGTCTGCAGAAGTTCCCAAAGAATTCTTATAGTATTACAGAGGTATAGTAATTAACCTTGAAAAGCAATGCAGAAATACTTGGGCATACCTTCAGTTACTTTTCAGAAGTAGGGGGGGGGGGAGAAGAAACTCGAGATACCCACCTTCATTCTTTATTATGAGGGGACAGAATTTAAATATTCTGTTATAACTTAAAACAAAGCTAATAGTTCTCGTGGCACCTTATAACCTAATCTGGCCCAATTTGAAAGACTGACATTAGTCTCAAAAAGTCTTTGGCTTAAATCATGGAGATGATGTAAGATCCTTGGGGCATCCCACTATCCATAGAACAACTTCCTGAACCATGGTTACGACATTAACAGCAGATAGATGCACAATGGCATAACTTTTGGACAATGGAACAATATTTGTGTCATCCAGGAATGGTTCCGCAGCCTAGGGCTCAATACTGTTATTTCTTCGCTCTCGTGGGAGTTTGTCATATAGATTTGGAGGAACCCAGAGTCCATTTGAGTTTTACAATCCTATGTGAATTGTTTACGGCAAGTGGATCGTCAGAATTTTCTACAGATCACTTCAGAATGACTTTTGAATATGCTGAAATAATAGGAAACCAAGTGGGCTATGCCCTCATTTAGGGCAATGATCCATTAGTGGGTAATTACCAGATTTTCATGCAAATATTTAGAGATGCATTTAACCATTCATGTAGGAGACCAACAACAAGTTTTGCAAGCTGAAACAGCAATTGCAGAGACAGATTTTTAATTATAAGACAGATAGGCGGGGCGGAATGATCTTGCTCTGATTGACTAGTTTTGAGGACTTGCTAATGAACTGAGAAATAATTAGTAATATGAGACGCACCAGAAAAATTGGAAGAACTGTTCCAATATTGTGTGTTAATTAATGGGTGATTGAGGAAGTTGAGGCATAGAGAAAATCATAAAACATGTAAACAACATAAAATATCCTCTCCTTTTCTTCTCAGACAGCTACATTGGAGAACTTATTCTCCAATGTAAAGAACCCCCTCAGCAAAGAAACAGTAGGAGATATCTTGGTTTTTCCTGGGGATTCCTAGTCAAGGCTTGCACTGCTAAAGCACAGACCTTTGAATTTGTTAAATGCTACACCTGTAGAACTATAAGCCACATAACAAGCAAGTGCCCAGATTGCTCCAGAGCATCATCTCAGAAAGATCTCAGACTCTCTTCCCAGGATACACATAGAGAAATCACATAAACGATCAGCCACCTTTTCAAATGAATAAATTTCATAAGGTGTAAGAAAACATAATCTTTCCTGGATATCCTCACCAGTAGAGGAATGATTACAAATTAGAAAAGTCTATTCAAAAACCACCCATACTAACTTCAGTAGCAAAGTAACTCAACCTCTCACGAGAGGAGCTATGTAAGAACATTATTTAGATGAAGCCAAACATGCTACAGCAACCCAGAACACCAGGAAAAAAAATGGGGGTGGTGGGCAGGATGGCCATATAACATCTTCCCTATAACAAAATCGTTACTCCCAAAATTTTACAGATCTGCTGGATTACCTTCAATGGAATAGATTTCTACAAATTTGGACTTCAGAGACACATTTATTCAGAATAGCAATAGCAATAGCACTGTATTTATATACCGCCTATCAGGGCTTGCAACCCTCTCTAAGCAGTTTACAATG
>JANHJO010004871.1:123393-135228 GCA_032468235.1 Pseudoxyrhopus heterurus | reverse complement strand
CCAAAGTATTTCAGTTTCATCTTCAGGATCTGGCCTTCTAAAGAGCAGTCAGGGTTGATCTCCTCTAGGACTGACCGTTTGACCGCTTTGCAGTCCAAGGGACTGGCAAGAGTCTTCTCCAGCACCAGAGTTCAAAGGCCTCCATTCTTTGGCGCTCAGCCTTAAGGGATGGACTAAGGGAGTTTAAATGATCTCCCAACAGGAGAACAATATGGCCCTGGTCACGTGCAATCATCGCTCTCTGCTGTGGTGGATCTCTTTGTTTATTATTAATAAAATCCTGTTGTTCTGTATTAACTGATGAAGCCCATCATGACTTGGGCTATTTTTATGGCTCGAGTTACGTAGCCGCTCCGAACGGAAGTCGGACCCCAGGACTGTCACAAACTCGCGATGGGCTGTTGGTGGCAGAGATGGATCTGAATCTTTGCAGACAAGTTAATGATGAATGGAATTTCAAGGTAAGACTTTCCCCGTCTCTCTAAGCTGTTCAATATGTGTGTCTGATCTGGGAATTTGGAACTCTGCTGGCTTTTATTCTTCTGAATATCATATTTTATATGTGTGTTCTGGAGAAACACATCTGTTCTGGGAAGGTTAATTTCTTGCAGGATCTGCAAAAAATTATCATCGACAATTGGAAAATAATATTGTATTCTGAGTGACCAAGGGAGCTGGACTGTTAAAGGATATTTGCCATGTAGATTGGAGAAAAACATTCATTATCCTCATTCTGAAAAGTTTTAAAACCTTTCTTTTGAAAAAACAACAACAGTGCTCTAATTTAAACGTGAATAATTCCATCGTGATGATTCACGCTAGTCATATCTGACATTCCTTTAAGGGATTACCTAAGAAGACGGAGATATTTTCAAAAATTCCCCACCATGTCACTTATTTAAGAAGCGTCCCTGCTCTCCGTAAGTAGTCCAGGCTTACCAGCAGTGGTGAGGCTGCTTCTCAAGGGCAAGAACCCCTTCTGAACCCAGATAACAGGACCTCCAGCCCAGGGGGGCCTTTGCTGTGTGGCACCCGAGGAGGGAAATGCTCCCTGCGAAGGACCAGAGACGCGGCCGAGGCTGCCTTTGGACTGATTGCTTATTACGGCTTTGAGCAGCTTCTCCGGCCAAAACACCTCTGACCAGTCTCAGCTTCAGCGATGAGTTGCTTAGTTGCAGCCATCTTGCATTATTTCAGAAGAAACCCAGAACCTTCACCTGGTGCAAAACATGTTTGGAGTCTTGGTGGACAACCAGCTAAATATGAGCCAGCAGTGTGCAGCGACAGCCAAAAAAGCCAATGCAATCCTAAGCTGCATTAATAGAGGGATACAATCAAGATCAAGTGAGGTACTAATCCCACTCCATAAAGCCTCAGTAAGACCACACCTAGAGTACTGCATCCAGTTTTGGTCACCACACTATAAAAAAGAGGTTGAGGCTCTAGAAAAAGTGCAGAGAAGAGCAATTAGGATAATTAGGGGACTGGAGACTAAAACATATGAAGAATGGTTACAGAACTGGGCTTGGCTAGTCTGGTGAAGAGAAGGACCAGGGGAGACATGATAGCAATGTTCCACTGCTTATCATGAGGGGCTGCCACAGAGAAGAAGGGGTCAAGCTGTTTTCCAAAGCACCTGTAAGCCAGACAAGGAATAATGGATGGAAACTGAACAAGGAGAGATTTAACCTGGAAATAAGGAGAAACTTTTTGACAGTGAGATCAAGCAATGGAACACCTTGCCTTCAGAAGTTGTGGGAGCTTCATCACTTGAGACTTTCAAGAAGAGATTGGACTGCCATTTGTCAGAAATGGTGTAGGGTCTCTGCTTGGGCAGAGGATTGGACTAGATGACCTACAAGGTCCCTTCCAACTCTGTTAATCTGTCTGTGAAAAATGCAGTTCATCTCCTTTAAAGAGAGTGATCTTGTCCACAATTATGGCTGGAATTACTCTCTAGAACCAGAATGCTTGTGAACAAATAGTAGTTTTATTGTGCTGAGTTTTGGCCAGCACTAGACCCTGAATTAAAACTTCCTTAACTTTTCTAGTCTTGAGCCTAGGTGATATTGATGATATCTTACCCCAAACCAACAGAGGAAGTCAGAAAGCTGAGCCCTTACCTGCCTAGTACCAAAGCACCTCCTTGCTGGATTGCTCCTCCAAGCCATCCACTCACCTGTGGGTTGGGACTAGTGTAGAACTGTGCCTCAAACTCTAGGTAGCCCAATAAGATAACAGGATTGATACGTGTCAAATGTGCTCATTCTTCTGCTGTCATGCTATGTAGGGTCGAGATCTGCTTCCTAATGTATGCCTAGCCCTCTCACACCACCTCACACAGACAAGAAGAGGTCACCTCATTTCCAGTCAGCTCCCACCTCCAATTCCAGCCCCATTAGGAAGAGAATGGTACCCTCCTAAGGTATCCTTCCCACAGATCCTCCCTCACAGGTTTACTATACTTAGGCCTCTATTTATACAGTCACAATTGGCCCAAAATTTGTTCCCTAGTGAGATTGTTCAATGAATTTTGCCCCATTTTTATGATTTTCCTTGCCATAATTCTTAAGTGAATCACTGCACTTAAGTTAGTAACATGGTTAAGTGAATCTGGCTTCCCCATTGACTTTGCTAGTCAGGTCACAAAAGATGATCACATGATCCCGGGATACTGCAACTGTCATAAGTACAAGTCTGAATTTTGATCACAAGACCACGTGGATGGTGCAACGGTCGTAAGTGTGAAAAATGGGCATTAGTCACTTTTTTCAGTGGCATTATAACTTCAAATGGTCACTAAATGAGCTGTTGTAAATCGGGGACTACCTGTACTACGATACTATTATAAGATCTTCAGGAGCCCCCTCCCTTCAGAGGGAGCCATCTTGGGCAACTGGACAGCGCCAGTCCAGGTCCGTTTCTTCAGCACAGCTGCTTTAGCAGTGCCAAGGCACAGCCACATTTGGGCCACTTCTGAAGGATATGTTATCAATAAAATGTGCCAGGGAGGACTAAATCTTGATTCTTCTTCTCTAATTCCTGGGGGCGGGCAGGGACTTTGACTAAAAGGCTTCAGAGTTTGAAAATTCCTCGCTGGTGAGAGATTGGCGGACCCTTCCAGAATACGCTGCTGCCCTTGCGTTATTTAGGGCAGGAGCAAGGAACGATGGCCCTTTTATGACTTGCAGACTTCAGCTCCCAGAGTGTCGCATGCTGGCTCAGGAATTCTGGGAGTTGAAGTCCACAAGCCATAAAGGGGCCGTCGTTCCCCACCTCTGCTCTGAGGGAAGGAGTTCCAGCTGAGCTGGCTTTGGGACTCCAGCTCCACAGAGCAATCAAGTCCATCTGGGCCTGGCTTGCCCTCTCTCTCCCCAGACTATGCAGGCTCCCAGAAACTTCCCCCGCTCCAGGGGAATCTTCGCAAAGGTGGTTTCCCGCTGAAACGTGTCCTGGCCTCTAGGAGCTCAAGGCTTTGCCCGCCTTGCCTAATTCAGCCTCGGGTCGTTGGCTCTGCTCGCCCTGCCCACCCAGGCCTGGCCGGGAGCACGGGCGAGCTCGCCAGACTCCGGGCCGGCGCGCTTGGAGAGCAGGAAGAGCGGGCCCCGCCCGGGTCCAGAAGCGGGAACGAGGGCCTGCCGCCTCAGAGGGCGTCGCCGAAGGACGGCTGGGCAGGGGGAGCCGCCAAATGCTGAGGCGTTAGCGCGGGAGAGCCGAGGGGCGGCAAGGTCGGTCCTTGGCCCCGTGCCTCAGCCCCGCCTGCCCTTCTCAGGAGGGGCGCTCCCAGTCCGGTCCCTCAGGCGGAGGCCGCTTCCCCGTGTGCCGAAAGGTCCCCACGTGTCGCAGGCGCGGGACGCGGCCCTCCAACGGCGACCGAAGATCGGCTCCGGCCGACGCTCCGGGAGTGGGGAGGGAGCCGTGCTCCTCCGGAGGACCTGAACCTGGGCGCCGTTGGCCGGGGAGTCGAAGTCGGTACGCGAATGGCACGTGTCACGCACCTGCCGGGCAGGCCAGGCCAGGAGCACCGGGGTCACCTGGCTGGGCCTTTCAAGGGGGGGCAGCGCCGCCAGACGGCCGTGCCTGGCCGCCTGAGGGCCACCGCCAAGTCCCCGACGGGTCCGCAAAAGTTTTGTCCGCCGCGGAGAGGAGACGCCGACAGTCCCCCCTTACTGGCTGCACGAAAGAAACTAGCTGCACGGCGCCGAAACCGCCTGCCCAGCCCGGGTTCGGCCGGGAGCAGGAACTGCCCGCCGCCGTTCTTGCAAGCGCTCCTTTCCCACTATCTCGTTCCTCTGAAAGGCGAGGCCGACGGAGAGGAGGCCGCTCCCAGCTGCCGGAGGTAAACTGGGGACTCAAAACGGCGCCCGGGGGCTTCAGCAGGGCGCCGGGCCGGGCTGAGGGAGGCGGGTTCGGGGGCGGCCGGGCTGCCCAGAGACCCCTGCGGGGTGGGAGATGCGGCGCGCGCCGGCCGGCCCGCCAACCCGCCTTCGCCGGGCACCTGCCCAGGGCCCGGCGCGGAGGCGCCCCTTCTCCCCCTCCCGGCTGGTGGGCGGGGATGTGGGAGGCCGCCCGCTCCTCCTCCCTCGCCGCCCGCCCGCCCGCTCGCTAGCTCGTCCGCGCGTTCCTTCGTTCCTTCGCTCGCTCGCTCGCTCGCTCGCCGGCTGACAGTCGGAGCGGCTGAGCGTAGCGCTAGGCTGGCGGGCGGGCGGGCTGGCGGTGCGGAGCGCGGAGCAACCGACGACGGGGGAAGCTGGCGAGGGCCGGCCGGGGACACGGGCAGAGGCAGGGCGCCCGCCCGCCCGCGGCACCGGCCCCCCTGGATGGCATGTGGCTGGTCACTTCTTGCCTCCTGCTGCTCAACTCCTGGACCAGCCCAGGTAGGCGGCGGCGGGGCGAGCGGGCGGCGGCGGGGCGCCCCGTCGGGGCGGGACCTTCAGGAGTTTCTGCGGGAGCTGCTTCCCTGTCCTGGCCGCCCTTCCCTCCAGGAGAGGCCGGAGCAGCTTGCGACCCCTCTGCCCTCCCCAGCTTGGTAGGGGCAGCGGCTAAGCGTGCCCAGGCTTGCCACTGAGGCTGCTCCTGGCCGGCCGGCTAATAGCGTCCTCTCTTTGCCCCTCTGGCGAAGGGATGGCGGCCTCCCTTGAGCCCCGGTTGGCTGCCGCCCCTTTGTCCTGCCACCCGCGGTGGGTGCAGGCAGCCCCTTCTGAAGAGGCAAGGACTGTTGCGGGACCATTTGCCTCCCGGCCTCTGCCAGGATGAGCAGGCAGCTCCCCTCCGAATCCCAGCTGGCAATCGCACGGTGAGAGCCCTGAAACCATTCAATAGGAAATTAAAATGAATCCCACCCACCTCCCTCAGCCCATCGCTGCAGAAACGTCCTTAATTACATGAATGTCGGATAGACTCTAGCGCAGCGTTTCTGCCTAGGCTCCAAGCGACACCGTTCGAGGCTTAACGCGGAGCGCGTTACTTTTAGAGCTTTGTTCTCTTGTCTCCAGTTCTCAAAGTAGATGGAGAACCATTTTTGAAACCCAGGAAACACATATTCCCAAGCCCGGGGGGCCTTTAAAATCTGGAAGCGCTTCCATAAATCCAACCCAGCAGTTTGATAGAGATGGGATGGAATCGGAGGGGGAGCCTTAGGGGGTCGGTGGAAAAATGCAATTCCTTCAGATGCTTCAGCTTCAGGTCAGGAGCAGCGATCTTGTGTGTCAAAACTGGGGCCAAACTAATGAAGCTGTTGAAATGAGAAGGCGATGGGAGGTTGCCTTGGATGAAATTACAATCCGATGTAGAGTAATCGATCTGCGCTGCATAAAAGAACGGGCAGCGGCAGCTTCTGCCATCTGTTTGGTGCAGGAGCTTCCAGCCCCATCGTGCAGCCGCCGCCGCGGCGGCATTTCGGGGTGACTGGCTCTCCTTCGACTTCATAGGTTCTGGCATGAGCTTATTCTCTCCTGCTGAGCAAGTGTCTCCTCTACCTTTGCTTCAGTCGGAGACGTTGTTAGGGGGGCAAGATACAGAAACAGCATTTACTTATTTCTATTTATTCCTTCTAGGGACATGCCCAGATATCTGAAAATGGGTGATTAATCATCCCAAAACTTTTTAATTAAAGCCAGGGCTTGCCTGTTTTTCTAGAATGCTGCCCAGATCTTTCTCCTTGTCGCTGCCATCCATGCCAGCGTCTGATTTGCCTTCATTTGCATTTTGACTGTGCGAAAGGCAGGGGGGGAAAAGAAGACACAATCTGAGCTGAGACCCTTTTGATTTTTCACAGCCAGACTAATAACTTCATGTGAGATGCAATGATCGTTTTCAGTGCCAGTGGCGAGGAAGGTGTCGTGGCTGGTTTGGTTTTTGTGGAGACTAAATCGAACAACCTTCATTCTGAAAGAGAATCTTCTACAGCCTCATCCCTTTTTGGAAGCCATGATTAAAAAATAAGGACCCTAACTGCTTCTTTGTTACAAAGTATTATACTGAAGCGGCTCCAGAAAGTGAATAATAATGCTACAGAGGTTAGGTGACATTAAGAAAAGAAACGGAATGTCTTAATGCATGAAAACCCTTTTCGATATTTAATATATTGGTGCATCAAAGCACAGAAGCTTAATAGTTTGTGCCGTATGAAATGGGCTCCTGTAGAACAAAAAACCCAACTGTTTGTTCCAGGAAAACACGGAAGTTTGGGAATATCCTCTCAGTAGATTAGACCTTTTTTGTTTCTTCATTATTAAAAATCACCACTTCCCAATGAATGGCTTACAAGGACAGATTGGGAGTTGGCTGGGTGGAGCTGGGTGCCACGGCTTTTGTGATGGGAGAGGGAATGGAAAAGAGCACCTTGGTTTCCTGTCACAGGCTAGAGATGGTCCAGGTGTTTAGTGTGATGGGAATACCGGTCATTTTCTGTCTTCTTATTCAGTTCAGGCAACCATAGGGTCTCCACTGAAAATCTTCCTTCTCCCTCCCCCCCTCACTGTGCCTTGCTTTGTTTGCCATGGAAATTAAACATGGATCCTCATTAAACTGGGAAAAAACTGGCTTCGCACATCTCAAGTTATGCTGAGCATTCAGAGCAGGTAACAGATGGGGTGGCTGCACCTTCCGCATACCCATTCAGCACTGATGGACCTCAAGGCCCTCCAAAACTGGGCAGTGGCTGCAAAAGACCTTGGGTTGGAATCCACCTGGAAAAGTTGCCCTTGTCTAGAGGGAGCTGGGCAGAATTTCTGGCTTTGCCATTCATCCTGTAGGCACCTCCTGCCCCTGGCAGCACAGCAAGAGAAGAAGGGGGGTGAGCCTCCCCATCTGTTCCTGTCCGCATCAAAGCTCAGGGGGAGAAGAGAAGGAAAAAAGCTGCCTCCCTTTCTGTGTTGAGAGCCTCCCAACATGGCGGCCCACCCCTTCTGCAGTGTGCTGCTGAAAGGTGGGAATTCATCCCTTGGTCAGGAGCAGAGACCAAGCCCTCGCCAACCTCCAGCAGCCAGGAGGCAACTGTTCCCAGAGCAGGAAAGGGAACAGCCAGTTTCCAAAGGAGGAATTGCATTTTCAGAGGCCTCGTCGATTTTAATTCCTTGGGAAATCAGAAATGGGCAAAACCATTTATTGCCTCTCAGCAGATGCGAAGGAACCCGCTGATTCCAGGGATGTTCTATTTTTGTGGAACATCTTAGTCCCTTCTGGCTATGGGGTTGTTTTTGCTTTGTGCGCACTTTCTGAGGGTTCCTGTAGGCTTGGCAGCTGGACTTCAAGACACCACATGCCGGGGTCCCCCTACTGGCTCCTGGGTGGCTTATTCCGTGGTCAAGCTTTGTCTTCCAAAGCCCCTGACCGGATGGGGCCTCCAGTGGATGTGGCCTTGCCCTGACGTGGGTAGGGCAGGAGTCAGACGCAGTGGGTGAATTCGGAAATCCTGCTCTGCCCCACTTGCTCACAACTCCCGGTGAGGAAATGCTTGCTCTTAGTGCCGGAGGAGGGTGCAGCACAATCCTTCCTTTGCCCGTCTGATGATCCCTAAACAACGAGGCAGGCCTGGGAAAGGCATGCACAGCCTATCCTCTCAGTGGTGGGAGGTGGGGGCTTCTTGGGATGCAGCCTCCCCCACTAACTGGGACAAGGTCTTCCTTACGAGTTGCAACATTTGCATGTTCACGGCTTGGGCCCTGAGGCTGTCTTGTCACTTTTTGACAAAGGCTATTGCCTCTCAGAGAGAGGCAGCCTCCTTTTTGCCCCAGCATGTGTATGTGCCTCCCTGCCATGAGTGGTACCTGGGCAGAGAAGCACTCACTGGGCAGCCTCTTTGTAACCTCCACTGGGCGAGCCTGGGTCACCCAGCCCTGCCTGTCTCCTTTCCTGCTAATCATCCTGGAACAGACCCTGCCTTTGGGGGATAGAGGCTTGTCTATGGTCTCCTACCTGGCTCTCAGGTGACTTTTTCCGAGGAGACAAAAATCTTACTGAGGACTGTAGATGATTAATTTAAGCCAGGTGAAGTGGGAGGAATGACATTTAGGCTAGACCAAGCTCACAAGAAGGGACAGGATGTGTCTTCTTCCAGTCTCAGCAGACAAATATTTGCTCTTCTACACTTGTCATCCAATATTGCTGCACCAATTCAGCTCTGGTCAGCTAAGCAAAAGCAATAGCAATAGCCTTAGCCATATACCTCTTCACATTGCTTTACAGCCCTCTTATTTGGGAGGACTGTTCTTTGGCTTTCCAAATCTTCGTGCAAGAGCAGCCAACTCACAGGGATCACTTTTCCCCGAAGATGACTAACTGGTAGTGATATCCACATTCTGACTGTTTTGGCCTTCCTAGACCAATCAGCCAGCTGTCTCTGAAGGGGGACATCCAGGAACATGCTGTGCAAAGCACAGGTATCCTTTGTGAGAGGCCCCTTTTCCCTTTGAGTCTGGTTATGGGACGTTGGTGGGCACAGTCAGGGACAGCTGCAGGTGGTGGAGGGCTGGGTTTGAGAACCTCTGTGATTTACATCTGTAAATGGGGGTGGATTCTCTAGCTAGGCCAGTCTAACCTGGCCAACATTGTAAAAGTTGAGCGAGGAAAACCAATATTGGAGTGGAATGATAACAAAGATTCCTTAAACAAAGCAGAAGCATTAATATTTCAATACCTTTAGGTTGCAATATTCTGCAATTTTGGTAGATTGCTCACGAGAACTTGAAAATGGTTTTTTTTTTTCAGTGCTGTGAATGCAGGGTCTTTATCTGAGTACCCATGTTGTGCTGCCCTTTGTTTCTGTAGTGAGGCCCCCTTTTTTACATCATTTCTGAAGGTAGAGTCTAAATTAATGCCTCTGGTATGTAGGTTACATCCAAGGCTTGTGACCAGAT
The DNA here is from genome assembly GCA_032468235.1 of Pseudoxyrhopus heterurus. NCBI lineage: Eukaryota > Metazoa > Chordata > Lepidosauria > Squamata > Pseudoxyrhopus > Pseudoxyrhopus heterurus. The sequence continues at coordinate 125,869 of JANHJO010004871.1, read as the reverse complement.
GCCAGAAGTGATTTCTGTTTTAAAAATATTGCAGGCTTTTTCTACATTTTTAATCTCTCTTGCTGATTTGGAGACAGTTTTATGAAAGATGGAATTAGGATGATGTACACCGTTAAATGGTAAAGGAGATTAGATGGATTTAACTCTATGCGTCTGTCTCATAACTACCACCAATCCTGTAACTTCCATTTTATATGAAAAATCTATTCTGCCCCTTTTGACCTGCAGAGGCTTTCCCAGCTAGTCTGAATTTCTTCTCTATTTATGAGATATTTTGCTGTTTTCTGTTCCTGGATTTGCACTCTCTTCTGCTCTTCTGCTGGGGACTCTCTTTCAAGGAAGGTGTGTGCCAAGTATGCTGCAGAGAGAGCTCCCTGGGAGGCAGCTGCCACTTCTCGGGTGCCCCTTTGTCTCCGGAAAGTGCACTCAGTGGCTCGAAGGGCTGGAACTGCTCCATTCTGTCATCTAGACTGTGTGTCATTAAGGACTTCCCAAAATATTTGTCAGCCACTTTTCACCTCCCCCAAGGGTTTTATGCTAAAAGAGATAGCACATCAATACCAATTGTTTAAAAACACAAAAGTTAAAATATTGCATAGCAGGGGTACAGTAAGGGTCGCAAGAGTGTGCATACTGTTAAGGATCTTATAGAATCATAGGGAATCATCATCATTTTGAGTGAGGATCTTTCTCTACGAAGCTATCCTCTCCCCAGTCTCCCCTGGGGAACAAAACCACACCCTCTTCCCACCTCCAGAACTTGAAAGGCAGCTGGCAGGAGAGTCCCTCCCATCTGTGAGTGGTCGCCTTCTCTTCTGTAGGCTAAAAAACACTCTACTCTTTTAACCATTCTTCACAGAGTTTAGTCGCTTTGCTTTTTTGTAATTTTTATATATCTATTATGAATAATCAGCATTTAACATCATATCTGTATCTACAAGTGCATAGAGATAAAAAATGGAGGTTCTCATATAAATGTGGCTTTGTGTTGATAAGCATACAGTATAAAAGCAGGTAGATTGCATATTTTGTACATTTATTTTAATTGAGTCGCCATCCAGCTCCAAACAACTCTGAGTGGCTCACAATATAAACTGGTCAGCGCAACATATCACATACTAAACATGCAGAGAAAATTCAAGCCTGCAAGATCCTCCAGAATGCTTTCAGGGTGGAAATTCTCTGGATCTCAGGGGGAACCTCATTCTAAAAGGCAAGTGCTGTGACTGAGAAGGTGGGCTTCTGGGGTCCTGATAGCAATAGCCCTGTATTTATATACTGCCTATCAGGGCTTGCAACCATCTCTAAGCGGTTTACAATGTCAGCATATTGTCCCCAACAATCTGGGATCTCATTTTACCTACCTCAGAAGGATGGAAGGCTGAGTCAACCTTGGAGCTGGTGGGATTCGATCAGCCAAACTGCTGATCTGCAGTACTGTGTTCTTAATCACTGAGCCACTGCAGCTCCATAGATGTCACTGTTGAATCAAAGGAACCAGTCCCTACCGACGCATGGATTAAAGTGGCAAGGCTGACACCACAGGTAATCAGTCCCTCAGATAGCCAGGCTCTGTGTCATGAAGGGCTTAGTAGATTATAGCCAGCATCTTAAACCTCACCTGGAAGCAAGCAAGTGCAGCTTGTGAAGCAGAGCTGTCACACGGGCAACCTAAGGCATGCCCATCACTGCCAGTGATGCTGGATTCTTGACCGTTTGAAGTTTCTGGGTGCTCTTCAAGGGCATCCCTGAATTTCTACAAACTTTCCACAAATTACCTAAGGTGGTTTATTAGTGAAGTAGATTGCTAGTGCGATTCTCAATGAGTCAAAGGCAGATGTTTCCTGAAACTCTGATCACCTGTGCTGAGGACTCTTTGCCTTAGAAGAGTACACAGCATGGGTGGGTTTCCGTGGGGCAGTTTCAGCAGTTTTGAAACACACCAGCTTCAAGGAGCATTTGTGACCCTCTACTGGGAAGCGAAGGAAAACATTTGAGTTACCGTTTTTTCTGAACACCAGCCAAAGGGGCTTTGGTGCTACAGCTTCTAAATGGCTGCCATGATGATGAAAAGACAAATATTTTTCCCATCTTGCTTAGCGCTAATGGTCTCATCACTGCTTTGTGATGGGATGTGAATTGCTGTGCCCAATGCAGCTTTAATTCCTTTCCTCAAATGAGCAGTTGGGATGCATCTTCCCTGGAGGGCCAGTAAAGTACTTGGCTTGGAATATTAATAGAGGAGCCGTTTTGCGGCTGCTACTGTTCTTCTTCCTCCGATCTCCTCAAAAACAGCACTAGGGAAATAGGCAGGCAATGGGGAGCCCCTTGCCTGTGGGGCTGGCGCAGGAAGGCTCCATCCTGGCTTTTCCGGCAGGCTTGGATCTAGATTGATTGGAAGGTTGTATGGTTTTTAAATTGTTATTTTTTAATTATATATATATATATTTTTATATAACTGTTGTTGTATTGTATT
>JANHJO010004871.1:52185-74178 GCA_032468235.1 Pseudoxyrhopus heterurus | reverse complement strand
TGACATTGTAAACCGCTTAGAGAGGGTTGCAAGCCCTGATAGGCGGTATATAAATACAGTGCTATTGCTATTCTGTGCCGTGGCCCTTGGCAAAACTGGTCATGCTAAGCCCTTCCCTAGGTTCCTGCAGCACAGTTCAGTGTCCTGTGCATTTTTTTGGGACATCTGCTATGCCTCATCCATGCTCCTTTGTGGGGTGCCTGGAAGCCTGTGGAATGGGGGAGGTCGGCCTTTGGGCTCTCACTCAGCACTCAGTCTCTGGCTACCATTCATAAAACAGCCCACTAGCAAGACGGGGTTGTTGCTTGCTGTTGCTTGGAGTCCCAAAGGTGCTTTTCCAAAAGGCAACTGGACTTTGTATTTTCCTTGAGAAAGACATTTTGCTCCTCATCTGGGAAGCTTCTTCAGTTCTGACAGAATTGAAGAAGCTTCAAGCGAAGCAAAGAAAGTCCAGTTGCCTTTTGAAAAAGCACCTTAGGGGCAACCATGACATGTCGCTTGGAGTGTTTGAAATCCCTTGAAGGAAGCCAGCTTGACAGAAATATTGCTGGGCATGAGTGGGGTCCCTCTCCCACATTCCTCCTCCTTGGGAGCAAAGCCACCCTTTCCTTGAATTGCCCTAGCCTGCCCTTTTCTCCTCCCCTGCTTCAGGCCCTCCCAGCATCCGGGCCATGAAGAACATCACAGCTGTGGCAGGCCGGGACACCTTCATCAACTGCAGGGTGATTGGCTACCCGTATTACTCAATCAAGTGGTATAAGGACTCCTTACTCCTGCCGGACAACCACCGACAAGTGGTCTTTGAAAACGGCACTCTCAAGCTGATGGATGTCCAGAAGGGGATGGACGAAGGAGAATACCTTTGCAGTGTCCTCATTCAGCCGCAGCTCTCTATCAGCCAGAGCGTCCATGTCACTGTGAAAGGTGGGTGGCCATAAGTAGGAATCCTCCCTGGCACTCTCGCGCCTCTCCTTCCACGGCAGGCCTGCTATCTGTCCAGGCCGTCCCTCTGACGGGCTCTATGGCTGACCAGCAGATGGACCAGGACTGGCATATGGCCCCCATAATGCTGTCCAGGGCTATGCCTGGGAGAGGGTCAGCCTTGCATCAGGGGGTCAGGCAGGAGTTCTGAAAGATGGCACCCTGGTTTGCTTGTGGGCTGGGCAAGGCCTTCCCTCGGTAAATAGCCAGCCAAGGAAGGGGATAGAGAGCCAGATGTGTGGTGCATTTGTTTCTTGGAAGAGGGGAATGGTTCTTGAGCAGGTAAGGGCAGAGGCAGCCATCAGCAGGAATGTACCACACATTGGCAGGGCCTCTGTGTTTCAAAGGGGTTTCCAGCAGCTTGCGCTTGCTTGAGAGGATCACACAGTTGTTGCAGCCCAGATCCCCCCTCTCCCGCATCTCCCGATCCATGGGATCTCTTTCCAACAACAAGCGCTGGAGTCGTGTGGGCGAGTGGGCCGTGTAAATGTGCCACTTGGAAACAGCTGGCCTTTGTTCAGAGCTCCTTTGGGGATGGCTTTCTCTGTTTGCAGCTCTGTAAAGGATCGTTCTCTCATCCTGCCAAGTGCATAGAACATTGCAAGCATTCTGCAATTCATCCATTATTCAGCTCAGTTTGGGGAGCCATCAGCCCTAATGAATTGAAAGAGAGGTGGGCCTGCCTTGCCTTTCCATCCCTGGGCTTGCTCAGCTTGAACTCACGGCTGGACTGGCCCTTGCCAAACTGCATTTTGGGGGCAAGGACTTCTGGGGGGTGGGGCTAGAGATGGTTTTGAACTGCATGAGTGCTTGCAACTGGGAGGCAGTTGCTGCGGCTCTGGAGAAGGCATAGCAGCTGTTCTGGCTTCCTTGAGTGTCGCTGTCCTGGCCTTCTCCTTTCGTAAGGGCTCCTGCTGGCTCCCAGGAGGTTTGCATGGACGTTGGGTGAACAAGGTTGGCTTAGCCTTCAGGTTCCCTTTCCCACTTGCTCACGGGTGGTTCTCTATATCTGCCAGGTTTTATGCAACTTTCTGAGCAAAGGGGCCTGCTTGGATGCTGCAGGGAGCCCTGCACTGTGTGGTAACCTTTGGGCAACTGGGCTGCCAATGAAGCTGCCCTGCTGCTATTCGTTTGTTTTGCTGAGATGTAGCGCTTTGGTTCTTGGCAGAGGTGCCCTCCAGGAAGGGGGCAACATGATGAAGCATCGTATCTCATGGTGCAAACTCCACCTCTTTGAACTTTTGTGTGAAGCTGCATCGCAGATACTGAAGCATGGATCTAGCATTGTGGCATCACAATACATTTAAACATTTTGACATCTCTATGGTTAGAAATGCTGCTTCTGCCAATAAATCCAATCCAATAAATCCAATGCCTCCCTCCTGGCTAGGTGGAAGATCCAGATCTCAACTACCTTTCAGAAGCCCAGGAGAGAAGTGGTAAGCCAGGTATCCATGGGGAGAAGGAGATTCAAAGCTGAAGGCCAACAATAAAAAAACACCCATTTCCTTGGTCTCATCAGATAACATTCACAGGAAATGGGTTCTGGACAAAGTTAACCAATTTGATTTGATTGGACAGACAGATAAGTAAGATGCTCCCAAAGATAATCCAGCCCAGAGCTAAAAAGTGCCTTAAAAGTGACAATTAGTGCCTCAAATCCCACTTAGAAGTCAACTAGCATCTAAGGCACCTCCGGAAGCAGTCTGATATAATGGGAAACACCATCTCTGCCCAGGCTGCTCATTTTGTTCCAGCTACACTCTGGAAGGTGTTTAAGGACAGCTCCGTGCCAAGCACAACACAATCATCCAGCAGGAGGCAGAGGAGACACAATTGGTGCACAGGATGCAGCTGTGCAAAAGTCCTCACCACCACAGCTGCCCCTGCTCCTCCAGCAGGAGCTGAGTCTAGAAAGACCCCCTGCTCGTGGAGTGCCTCCAAGCAGAAGATGAGACCCCATTTAGAGCCCAAACCTCTCTTATATCTTGGAGGAAGTTAGTCTAGCTCTGTCCTTCACCGTCCAGAAACCAGACACCCAGCATTTTATTACACTTAAGATGGTCAGCTTCATTCAAAATCTTTTAAATGAATGAATGAATCTCTTTTGCCCACAAACTCACAAAGCCCTGTGTTTCGTATGTTTTGTGGGTGCTGTGGCAAATAATATGGGGCCATGTCAAACTTGTGGGGCAGTTTGGGGAGAGTAGTTAGATTTTTGTGTGTGTTTTGACTGTGATGTGTCTGCCTTAGGACTTGCCGCTAATTGATATGAATTTCTCATCTCAAAATGGTAGGAAACTGTTTCCAGCAGTGACGATCAAAGGATTTGTGAGGCTGCCATAGGCCTTGAAATGAGTTGAGCTTTCATCCAATTCATCCTGAATCTTCCATCAGGGTCTCTCTAGCCCTTTCATCACCATGGGCTCCTTGGGAAGATCAAGGGACCTCAGCAGGAAAAGGGCACTGGGGAACAATTGCATCAATAAACGCAGAGAGGACTAGAGAGAACCAACAGTTTTTGGTGCAAGATATATTCTGAAAATTCCAGAAAACAATTTGGATCTAAGAGGTTATCAGAACTTCCTAGCCACAATCAGGACTGTGGAAGACCAGCAAAGTAGCTCAGGTTAATAAGATTTATTAGGAAAATGGATTTATACAAGAATTCTTGTATTTCTAATGTGACAACTCATAGTTGTTGGATTCTAGCTTTCTTTCTCTTGTGTTTGTGCTATAATGCATGATAGTTTCTAGCCACATTCTCAATGTGGGAATTTTCCTTTCTGGTGGTTACCCATCCCTGCAGTAAAAAGTGTTCCGGTAAGTCCTGTCTATTCTAACAGGCAGGCAGGGATTTCTCCACAGCAGAGAATTATCTGCTACCCATCCATCTTCAGGTTGTATTCTTGCTTGTTTGCAAATCTGCTATTCACCAAGCTTGAGTGTGCCAAGTCTTCCCATAAGGGCTTGCAACTGTCTTGCAAAATAGGTAAGACTTACCACGAAGGGAGAGCTGTGGTCCCTGAACTTGTGGCTGAGAGTTCCCTTGGTGCCCCAGAGCTACTCTGCAGAATCTCTCCCCGTTGTCTGAGCAGGCCTCCCCTCGAGCCATGGGCTCATTCCCTGTGGGGCTGCCCTAGGCGACCTCTCTCCTCTTCCTGCTTTCCCACCCTCCAGGGCTCCATGGTGTCCAACACTTTCCTCTTTTTGACAGTCCCTCCTCTGATCCAGCCCTTTGAGTTCCCTCCGGCCTCCATTGGGCAGCTCCTGTACATTCCGTGCGTGGTCTCTTCAGGCGATATGCCAATCCGCATCACTTGGAGGAAGGACGGGCAGGTGATTGTCTCAGGCTCTGGCATCACCATTGAGAGCAAGGAGTTCATGAGCTCCTTGCAGATCTCCAGCGTCTCCCTGAAACACAACGGCAACTACACCTGCATTGCCAGCAATGCTGCTGCCACCATTAGCCGAGAGCGGCAGCTGATTGTGCGAGGTAAGGTGCCTACTGGGCTTTGGTGAGGAAAAGCCCTTGATGGTTCCCATGGTGGTCCCCGTTGGCTTACTAGGAACTGCCCAGGGAGCTGGGCTCCTTCCCAGATCATGATCCGGATGTCAGGGTTCCAAGTAATAAACCCATTGCAAACAAGACTCCAAGGCAATTGAGGTCCGCAAATAATACTTTTATTGGAAATATCATATTGGTACATACCTGGTGAAAACCGACTCTGTATAATCTCCCACGGTTTTCACCTTATTAAAAGTAAAAGATTTTCTACTTTCTCAAAACAATCAGTTACATGGTCAAATCACTGTGCAGTCCAACAACCGGGTGGCATCACTCTACCTTCTTCTGACCAGGTGTGAGAATGTCCTTGGTTCCCAAGAGAAAGTATTTTGTTTTGGCTACAAAATTCCCTCTATCTCAAATCCTCCCTCCCTGACCCTCAGCTCCAGTGTGGCAACACTGAAGTGGACAAAATGGCTTCGGTCAGGCCAGCTTCAGGGTTGACACCAGATAGAAGAGACCGCTGGCCCAAGCTTGGTACCATCTGCCATACATTACCAGGAAGCCATGGAAGAAGTTGCTTGATGAACTCAGCAAAGAGTTAGGATTTCATATGGCCCAGCTCTAGGGGACTTAGAACAAGGAGACAGGACTTGGTGTGACTGAGTGGATCAGAGGAGCAGAAGTGCCTAGAAAGGCAGTTACAATGATACGTGGATGGGAGAAAGAGTACAAGGGGCTTTAGAAAATGGCTGGGGGATGCTTCCAGTCAGCCACTTTGGGAAGCAGGATTTGTTTAATGATTTATTAAATCCAATTTTGAAGTTGCCGGATTCCTTAACAACTCTGCGTGGCTTACATACAAGAGATTAATGAAATAAATAAATAAAAAACAATGCCAACCAGAACAAAGCTAAGCTAAACTCGACACCTACCCTATCCCAAGGCCCAAGACAATATTTTAATCAGTTTTAAAATACTGTCTGGAACATCCTAAGGATGGGAGCTGTACAAGTCTTGCCAGGAAGTGGAATATCATCCCAGAGGGCAGGTACCGCAACCAAGTGGGTGCACCTGCTGGGTGCTGCAATGTGACATTGCTGGATAGATGGCACCTGGAGGGAACCTGCTCTGCTTGAACAGCCCAGATGGGCAAAGACAAGCAGAGAGCAGCCAGCCTTGTGCCATGAAGGCTTCAAAAGTGACAACTAGCCTCTTGAATTGCACCCGGAAGCCAGTTGGCAATCAATGCAGATTGTGGAGCAGAGAGGGTCCCATGAGCATAAAGCCCTACTCCCATCACTGCTCATGGGTCTATTACAGCTTCTACAAGGCCTTCAAGAGCAGCTCCCTGTAGCATAGGGAGAATTATAGTAATTCAATTGTGAGGTGACCAGGAATTGAGTGAGTCTTTGAAGAGCCTCCCAATCCAGGGAAGGGCATAACTTGCGTACCACATGTACCTATGCAAAAGACCTCTGGGCCATAGGTTCCACCTGCTTTTTGAGAGTCCTACATACATCCTGTCAAACTCCTAGCTCTACCAAAGGTCATCAGCAAGTGCAACCAAAGTAACTTTCACACTAAATCCTGGCCTGAATACCAACTGAAACAAGTTGAGAAAATCTGCTTCTGCTGGGGACCTCTGAAGCTGAAGCCTGACTACCTTTTCCACCAATTTCTCTATAAAGGCAGATTGGAGATTGGATGTCCAGGACTGTTGGGTGCAGCTGTGGCCTTTTGAAGAGGGGGCACAGAACAAGGCAAGGGAGCCACACTCACTCAAAGAAGCGGACACCCCCAGATGAACCCAACCACAGGTCATCTCCTGGGTTGCTGTCACTGCCCCTTCCAGTCTGTGGCCGATGGCAGACTGTCTGCCAAACCCTCAGGGGAGGCCCCAAGCTTCTTCAAGAAGCCAGTCAGGCCCCTCCCTCCAGCAGGGCTGGTGCCTGAAACTTTTCTGAAGGGAAGAAGCAGCCCGGAGGCTGAGGTAGATGGCTCACTCCCTCGGCTTGCTCAGGTGGACTCCCCCCCCCCCTGCTCTTGTGCAGCTAATACCATGCGGCCAAGGGAGGGGGGGGGTCTGTCTTCCCAGAAGAAAGCTAGGGATGGGTAGGGCGAACTGCCAAGGCAGAATTGTGAGGGCACAGGCAGAGGAATTTGGGGGCTGTGACTTAGAGCCCAATGCCATCTAGTGTGACAAAGTCTCCGGCTGAGCTGACCCATAGCAGCTCCAGACATGTGGGTGGACATTGCAGAGGTGATTTGGAGTTCCTCTGGTTGAGCAAGCATTAGAACAAAGAGACACATCTGTTGTAAAAGGCGTTCTTCAATACTTATGCTGTTTGGGATTTCCGCATTTTTCTTCTACGTGTTATGCTTCTGATAGAGAAAAAAACAAGGTAGCAAACCTGGTGAATTGAATGGCAGCACTGCTCTGTGGGGCATTGCTGGCCTTGGGCAGTTCCCTCACCCCACACATCTGCCGAAGGAAAAGAAAATGCCTTTTCTCCAGGTGCAGGCATGTGTCTGTCACCTGAAGAGAGCAGATAGGCCTGCCTGTGGCGTCCTCTGTTCTAACTGTGGTTGCCCAGAGATTGGACAGCCATTTCTCCAGAATCGTATTGTTTCAGCAAGGGGTTGGACTAAAAGACCTCTAAGGTCCCTTCCAACTTTGTTATTCTGTAAAAGGTGGAGGGGGGCTGCAAATGGGAAGTGGGGGGTGGCTCATGAGAGGAGTCTTTAGCATTTCTTCAGGACTGGCATTTTTGAGGTGTTAAGCCAGGTAAGGGAAGGCGATGGGCTGGGAATATTGGAGTGAAGGGAAGAATTGGCAGTAAAGGACCCACGAGTGAAGGGAGGCTTTGGGTAGGTCCCTGTGCTATTCCTCACCTGCTCCTTTGTTCCGCAGTGCCTCCTCGTTTTGTGGTCCAGCCTAACAATCAGGATGGGATCTATGGCAAAGCTGGGGTCTTGAACTGTTCGGTGGACGGGTATCCCCCTCCCAAAGTCATGTGGAAACACGCTAAAGGTATGTGAGATCTTTCCTTTGGGGTTGCAGAGGAGGGGGCAATGCCCTCAAAGTGTGTGGAGCAGGGGCCTTGGTCCACAGCTGGAAAAAGACAGGCCAGCATTGAGAAGAGCATCAGAGATGACTTGGTGGATGGCTTGCTCCGGCTAGCGGCTCCCCTCTTTTCCCATCCATTTAAGGGCCTTTGTCTCACTGTCGTTTTCTTCCAGGCAGTGGGAACCCCCAGCAGTACCACCCTGTCCCCCTGACAGGCCGGATCCAGATCCTGCCAAACAGTTCACTGCTCATCCGGCATGTTTTAGAAGAAGACATCGGCTATTACCTGTGCCAGGCCAGCAATGGGGTTGGGACAGACATCAGCAAGTCCATGTTCCTCACCGTGAAGAGTGAGTGATGCAGCTGTGCCCGGCCTTCTCTCAGGCAGAGCACAGTTTGTTTGAGCTATGGTTTTTGTGGGCAACCAAGAGACTGCTTTTGTTAGTGGAATGGGGCCACTCCTGGCTGCTTTGTGCATCTATTAGCCCCCATTCCGAATATAAAAATTGTTAGCTTGGTGTCCCTCCTTTGCACCATTTGCAAGGTTATTTGGGTGGGGGTGGGGGTTGGACTAGATGACCTATAAGGTCCCTTCCAACTCTGTTAATCTAATCTATCGGATTCTGGCAGCCCCTCTGATCAAGGTCTTACGTCAGTGTTCCAACTAAACTCTCCATACCGATTCAAAACTCAAAGATAAAGTCCATCAAAGTAAGAATTTATTAGAGAAGTCATGTTGGCACATCTGGGGAAAACCCAAATCTGAATTCCCACGTTTTCCCTCTTCCACACTAAAACTCACATCCTGCCCCATTTTATGACTCTCAAGTCACACTCTCCAATCCACCTCAATTCTGAACTCCCGCCAAGTCCAGTCACTCCCCACCACACTCCAGCAACTCGTCCTTGATCTCTGGCGAAAGAATGTTGTTGTGGCTGGCTGTCCTCCCTTTCTCTACTCTCCTGTTCCCACAGCTTGCCCATCCCCCACTGTGGCAGCCCTAAATCTGAATCAAGATGGATCTGTTCCATTAGTTGGGATTGTTGCCCAAGTAGTCTCTGATCACAGATGCTGTGTGCTTGGCAGATCAGATTGGCCCTTCAGTTGGCCCTTCAGTTGCTCAGCCAGGTGCACTTCTGGCACTTCTCTTGCAGTCCTGGAAGTCAGAATGCAAAGAAGGGGAATGTTCTCTGGCCACACACTGACTTTAATAAAAGCAGGCCCTCAGCTGACCTTGAGGAGAGGCAAGACAGCCATCCCTGATAGCAGGCATTCCACAGAGAAGCCCAGAACAGTTTGGGGCAGGTGAATGGAAAGACACGTGAAGCATTGGGGGGATCTTCTCCTGCCTTGCCACCAGAGGAAGCACTCTTGTGGGACTGAATCCCTCTTTTTATCCCTTGCTTTGCACAAGGTTTGCATGAGGCTAATTATTTTCTCCACTTGTCAGTCATTATTCTGATGGTTCTGGGAAGACATTCCCCCTAAGGAGATTATAGCTTACGAAATCCCCCTCTTCAGTTTTTATGCTCTACTCGTGCCAGGCTCTTGGCACTGACAGCCAGACCGGGAGCGGGGGGGGGGGCTATCCCAAGCCCATAACAGGGCCTTTGCCCATTTTGCAGCCATAGCTCACATGCTCCTTGTAGTCAGCAGGTGCATGAAGGCTGGAGAGGTGGCCTCACTGTCTAAGCATTACTGATTGCTTCCATGCATTTTAAATTAATCTCATGCTTCAGGTGAAATGCAGCTAATCAGGGTGGACAAGAAGCTGAAAAGGGTGCAATCAAATTAACATCACAGAGCTTGCACTTAAGGCTACCCCGCGTTTGCTTTGGCTCTCTTCTCTTTCAGTACTCGGTTCCTATTTTGTTTGCTGCTCTGCTCCAGTGGGACGGGGCGGGGCGGGGGAATACCTCAAACACTGACAATTCCCATTGTAGCTGTCTTATCTCAGGCTACCGAATGAAAACAGCCTCTTGCCTGCACCTTGCTCACAAAGAGCCTGAAAGGAGAACAGGGTTTGCTTGGGGATTGGGTGATGGTCTTTGGCAGGCTTTGCTTCTTCAGGAGAGATGGAACGGATGGGGCGGGGGGAGCACTGGCCTCCAGAGGCCTGCCTGTGGTCTCCTCTTTCACGATGAAGGGCTGGAGGGCACACTGAATGTCTGCCTTCCTCTTGGCTGTACTGCGCTAGCGCTCCCTTCTCAAGTACCGAACAGCGTTCCGGCAGGAGTCCGGCACCAGCCTTGCTCCTGGCAGGGAATTCAACTGCTTCGTGTGTCTTCTGAAAAGGTCCTTTTTTCTTAACCCGACCTTCCCATTATTCAAATCTATTGGATGACCTTCAGAGCCTTTCTGCTGTCTCCTCATCTGGTATAACTTGGAAGATGGTGACCCCAGGGCCCATTTTGCCTAGGAAAACAGTTTCTGGGCAGTCAGGGATGAGCATAACTAGCAGTGGCCCTGGCAACCATTCAAGGTTCTAGGTGGCTTTTAAGAGCCTTCGGTGGGCAATGGGCACATGAGGATAGATTGCTTCTTTTTGCTTTCCCAGCTCCAGGTATTTCTCTGGGATATTGAGGGCCTCTTAAGATCAGCATTGGAGCTGATAGGCTTTGGGGCATGGCATAATTTTCTGCTTTGTGAAGGTGTTGGTTGGGAGCTCGGTTCAAATGGTTTGCAGCTACTGTAGTAACCAAGCCGAAATGTGAGGTATTGCCTGTGGGTTCTTAATTTATCTAAAACACATATGCATTTAGAGGCTGCCTATCTCATACAATCATCTTAAGCTGTTCACAATAATCCATAAAATACCATTTAAAAAGTCCCCTCCCTCTGGAGCGCCAGGCCCAACTTCCCATCCTAGTTTGGTGCTTGAGGAAAGAACTGGTCTTCATGTCTTCCAGAAGGCTGAAGGGGCCCCTCTGATCTCCAGTGGGAGGCTCTTATAAAGGCCTGGGGTGGTCACTGAGAAAGTAGTCTGAGCTCCCATCCGGTGGCAACATTTAAGGGAGGGGACCCTGCTGAACCTAAGATGGGCAGATCCTCTCAGAGAGAGGGGGTCCAACAAGTAACCAGCCCTGGTGCCCGGCAGGGTTTTAAAGAAGTCGGCCGGCAACTTGCATTGAACCTAGAAAGCAGCCAATGAAGCTCTGGTGAACCACGGGGTACCCAAAACTGCACATGCTGCTGCAGCTTCTGGATGGCCTTCAAGGGCAGCCCCACGTAGAGCACATTGCAGTAATCCAAATGAGAGATGACTAAGGCATGGGTGATTGTGAGCAAGAGCTGTTAATGCTTTCACTAAAGCCCCACGTTCCAAAAAGACGACTCTTCATGGTTAAACATTGCAGCTATCAGCACAGCAGTCTCCCATTTGGGGAGGGGACGGCCCAGGTCATTTGTGGAAAGGGTGGCAAATAAGGCTGGCATCCTAACTGGGCCATCTCCAAAAGGAGGTTGTGACCAGCCGGTAGGCATACCTGAGGGGGACCCCCTTGTTGGTTGGCACTCGTCCCCCAGGCTGGGCTCCAAGTCACCCTCCCGGGTCTCTTTCCTTTCCTTTCCTTTCCTGCCTCTGCCCCTCCTCGCTCTCTCAGGACTCATCGAGCCCTATAGGGGAGGGGTGGTTTTCATGCCATCTGCCCAGCAAAACCGTTCCTAGTTTCTGTTCTGCGAAAATTACCCAAGTGGGCACTTTCCCGAGTGAATGGCCAGCATTAAATGCACACCATTCTTTTGCTTGCCCTTGCCTATCCCTCTCCCCTTCAGCCAGAGGGTATGTGGCGCTCCAGTCCTGCAAACAAAATGGTTTGTGTGGCGATGTGGCATCACAGTCCACCCTTGGTTCTGTCCACATGCTGCCAATGGGAGCAAGCTGAAAGTCAGCCTTTTCCCAACTGCTAATTGAATTAGATTGCCATGGAAAGCGGAGAAGCTGTAGCTCATTAAACCCCCCAGTGTCCCATTAGAACTGTGTGTGTTGCCTTTGCTGATTGTCATTACCATATATTACCGCACTCTTTGGGTAAGCTGTGCCTTTCTTTAATCTCTGCCCCCTGAGCCAGCCTGGTTGCGTAGTAAGCATTCCCTCCCCCCATCATTTTTGGATTAGGAAGAGCAGGAGGGGATAGCATGTGTTAGCCTGACTTGGTGGCAACTGTCCCTGTGGCGAGCAAGAGGTTCTGGCTGCTGCTGGGATCTTCTCCGAAGCTTAATGGGCAGGCTAAGCTGCTGTGGAAGCTGAAGGGTGGGGCGGGGGAGCCTTGGCACAAGCAGCTGGCAGGCGAAGCAGCCATGCAACAGCAACGGAGAGCGAAGTTCAGAAAAGGGGGAATGCCCATCCTCAAGCCCTTCGACTCGACCTGCAGTGACAAGGAGCCCCATCCATCCCTCCATCTACTCTGCAAACACAGGTTTTGGCTGCCCACTGGGTCTCCTGTGCCCTGAGCTCTTCACCCAAGCTTCTTGCCCTGCAGCTGCCCCTATGTGGGCAGCTACCCCAGACCTTTGGGAATCTTGTCCCCCATGCCCAGGACCCTCTCTGATGAAGGGCAGCAGGGGGATCATTCAAGCTCGATGCTCTGGGAAGGGCGCCTGCAACTCTCTTGCAGATGGCCTTGCCTTGGCTTCTGCCGATTCTGCCCCCGCCAGCTCAGAGGCTGTGAACAGTTGCTGCAGGTTGACTGTCTTGCTGGCTCAGCTCAGCGGATCCTGCACTACACAGAAGCTCTGGGAGTCTGTCAATTGCAGCTCAAGAAAGCAACCGAGATCCCTCTGCTTCCCTAAGGCCCATGTGCTCAAAGTGACCAAAGGGTGGAAAGGTCCCCTTTGGCCAGGGCTGGAAACTCTGGACAATTGCCCGATTAGGGGCTGGCCACAGCTTTCATGTTAGCAGCTGCTGACCACCTTTGGAGCTCCTGGAGCGAAAGGAGACCCCTTGGTGGGATTTTTATCCTTGTGTTCCCCCTCAAGCCAAGCCTCTCTCTTGTGAAACCTCACCCCCCCCACCCCCCGATCCCAGTTCCTCAGAGGGAATTTTGCAGATCTCTTCGAAAAGTATTCCACGACACATCCTTGGAATCTTAGTCAATAATTCATATGGACTTCACCATGGCTGCAGCTTTTTCATGGTTAAAACTTGTATTTGGTTATTTTTCTTTCACAATTTATTGTGGATCCAGATGTGCGTTCTAAATTGTGCCTGCTTCATTATTCCATGAACTTGAGCTCTGGTGGAAGACAGGGCCATTCCTTCCTGGTTCATGTTCTTACTCCTCAGCTAATGTGCATCTGAAGGCGAGAGGTTTTGGTGGCTTCCTCCAAATTGATGCTGGGTGGAAAGGAATCATGGATTCCCCCTTGTTTTTCTTTCCTGGACTGGTTTCACCCTGACTGGCCTCTGAGGGGAGAAAGGCAAGGGGGAGAGAGGGCTGGAGGAGCAAGAGAAGGCGCTGGTTTGTTTATTTATTAAATGTATATGCCTCCCATCTCAGTGTTATAATGCTGTTGTTCATCTTCCATGTTTGCGTTAGCCTCCTTGTGTAAGATTTGGAACAGAAAAGCAGGATAATTCCTCCCAACAGGAGTCTCTGATTAGCGCTCAATGGCAGCTCTTTCTCGATGCTCTCTAGCAGCAGATCTGGTGAACTTAAGCCTTCAGCATGGCTGCCTTTGTGACCCACAAAGCTCTCCGGGTGACTTAGAGACCTTTTTTGCTCATCAGATTAAGCTCTTGAGTTGCAACATGGAGCTCTTTAGCAAAGGGGATGCCCCAAAGGGCTCTTTGTCCGAGTGAGGATGATTTTCCCGCACCAAGAAGAGACTGTCGGGAGCTCTGTAGAGAGTGTGTTCCTCCAAAGTGCAGGATCCTGCTGCAGTCGCCAGATCTTTAAGTTTCCAGCTTAAAGTTTCTTAGATGCTTCTTGTTTAGTTTCCCCTTTGAGGGAGTTACACTGTAATGCAAAAATAACCTTGCCACCCCCTGCCCGGATGTTCTGATTCAGAGGAAAACATGACAAGCAACGGAGACTTTAACAGGTTTCCTTGGGTGCATTATACGTAGGAGTGTGAATGGTTTGTTTTTTGTATGGAAGTATTTCCTTCCCTGCTCTGTCCTTCTCATAACTCTATATTTATGTCTCTGAAAATATTTCACATAGGATTGTTTTAATTTATAGCAATTTGTATTTCAATTCCTCTTTCTTTATTTCAATTGTGCTTCATATTAAATAATTTTGAAGGTAGTATAGAAGTTGGTTAATTAACTAAATTGGTCAAAAGCCTGCCTATTTTGTTCAGAAATGGACATGAACAGAGAATTGAAATATTTTTGAAGCATCCACCCCCCCTTTCCTTTGAGGTTCCTCTCTTGCCAGCAACAGCTTGCTTCTCCTCTCTTCTTCCCTCGGCAGTCCCGGCTATGATCACTTCCCACCCCAACACCACCATTGCCATCAAGGGCCAGGCTAAAGAGCTGAATTGCACAGCTCGTGGGGAGCGCCCCATTATCATTCGTTGGGAGAAAGGGGACACCGTGATCGATCCTGACCGAAACGTCCGATACACCATTGCTACGAAGGATAATAGTGACGAGGTCATCTCGACCCTCAAAGTAAGAAGCACGGCTGCAGTGCTGAGCGGGGGTGGGCAGGGCTGCAGGTGGGCCCTTAACATGCTGGGATTTGTGGGCCTTTTGTGGCAGGGGAGAACACAGCCAGCCTGGAGATTTGGAGCACCCCTGGCTGCAGCAGGGGGTGAAGCTTTCCTTTGGTGCTGAAACCTCCAACTTGCCGCCTTGCCCAGAGATCTGTCAGGGAGGGAATGGCATTGAGATTTGAGCTCACGTTGCCTTCTCCACAGCTCAAGCCCGCTGAACGAGGAGACTCTGTTTTTTTTTCCTGCCATGCGATCAACTCCTATGGTGAAGACCGAGGACTTATTCAACTTACCGTACAAGGTATTGGCCTTTTTCGGGTATATATGCATGTATGCAATGGTGCCTTTTGTGGAGACCTTTCAGACACTGCTGGTGGCTTTGGTGCGTAGCTTCTGCTGGGTTAATCCCCAATTTATGATGAATGATGCTTTGAAGGTTGCAGAACACTGACCACATTTTAGTAAAGCTGCTATTAGCAATAAAAACTTAAGGGAGTCAGCTCATTTTCTATTTTTTTACGGACAATTTCCCGAGAAAAGCAGGACATGAACATGGATTTAAAATAATTAAAATAATATATCTGATTCCCTGTTGAGATTTTAAGCTAAATTTTACCCCTCTGTCTGCACCTAGGTGTTCTCAAGGAATTCAAATGCAAAGTGGAGATGGAAGGGTGCTTCCTCCTCTGCCCCCCACTCCCAAACAGTGCCCAGATTTCAGAAGATGGGGAGCTGCTGGTCTCCTCCTCCCATCATTTCTGAGCAAGTTCTGCATTGTGTCTAGGGAGAACTAGCCAGGGGCTTCTGAGGCAAGGCAAATTTCCCTGGTTGAACTGAGCTGCCATGGAAATGGAGTTCCTCTTTGGAGCTGCGCTTAGCAATGGTCCCGGTCATCCTTCGTCCATCATCTGGCAGGCAGTGGCTCTTCCAAAATGGTCTTTTCTCCTTCTCAGCATTTACATTTTGTGCAATTGGCTGGATATGCTATTTCAGTTTATTCACTTTTTGATATATTGTTCAGTATGCTAACCTGTTTTTACCTGCATTTTCAAGAAAACCTCCTGCATGTGGAAGTCCTTCTTGGCACCTCTACGCTTCTTGCTAATTTTTCCAACCGTTGCATTTTCTGGGTTGGAGGCTGGTGGTGTGGTGTATGCTTGTATGCTGTGCATGGGGGGGGGGTGGCATTTCCTATTTCTTACTGCTGCCCCTCTGTCCCTCCCCAGAGCCACCAGACCCTCCAGAACTGGAGATCCGAGAAGTGAAAGCCCGGAGTATGAACTTACGGTGGACTCAGAGGTTTGACGGCAACAGCATCATCACGGGCTTTGATATTGAGTACAAGAATAAGTCTGGTGAGCAGAACTAATGATGTTCTGAGTGGAAACAGGAATTGGGAAATGCCTTGCTTAAGATTCATGCATTTAAAAAATATATGTGAATTATTACTACAGGTAGTCCTTGACTTACAGCGGACATTCCAAATTACAACGGCACTAAAAAAAGGGATTTATGACCGTTTCTCACACTTTTGACCATTGCAGTCATCTGATCAAAATTCAGATGCTTGTCAAGCATTTATGACAATTGCAGTGACCCCGGGATCACGTGATCCCCTTTTGTGACGTTCTGACAAGCAAAGTCAATGGGGAAGTCAGACTCATTTAACAACCATGTTACTAACTTAACAACTGCGGTGATTCACTTAACAACTCTGGCAAGGAAGGTTGTAAAATGAGGCAAAAGTCACTTAATAAATGTTTCACTTAACAACAGAAATTCTGAGCTCAGTTGTGGTCATAGGTCATAAGGACTACCTGTTCTGAGAAAATAGGAAAATCCAACTTGAATAGAACGTGGGCTTGGTTGGCCTCAAACGATGCTGCGAAATGCAGGGCCAGGAAAAAAAGGGGCTTTTGGTGCAGGTCCCTGTAGATGCAGTTCCACTGAGGACTCCATGTCAAGTGCGGTTGGTCAGCTTGTTGTGAATCCATCTGCTGGGGATGCTGTCTATCCCCCTTTTTTTATTTTTTTATTTTGGTTAAATGCCTTACTGGCCTAAGTAAACTATGTCCATATCATTTCCCTGATTCACTAATTTAGTCACTTTGTCAAAGAAGGAAGGAAATGTCTGGCACGACCTGTTCTTAAAAAGCCCATGTTGGCTTCTAGTAATCACTTTACTCATTTCTTGGTTTTTGCAGATCCACTGCTTGATTATCTTTTTCCAAGATTTCCCCAGGTATTATTGATTGGCCTTGAGTGGTGCAGCGGGTAAGAACACTGTACTTTGTAATTAAGTATTCAGCTCCCAGCTGCCTGCAATTTAGCAGTTCGAATCCCACCAGGCTCAAGGTCAACTCAGCCTTCCATCCTTCCGAGGTGGGTAAAATGAGTACGCAGATTGTTGGGGGCAAGAGGCTGACATTGTAAACCGCTTAGAGAGGGTCGCGAGCCCTGATAGGCGGTATATAAATACAGGGCTATTGCTATTGCTATTGCCAACCCCAAAATGACTGCATTCCAAAGCAACCGTTTGCTCCTGACACTGGCACCCTAACCCCACTCCTGGACGGCCTATGGGGGAACACCGTCTTCCTGGGGGGAAGAGCCACCCTGTGCCCCAAACCTCCCCCTTCCAAGCCGGAGGGTCACCCCACTCCCCACCCTCCGTTGGACTCAATGTGGGGAGGAAGCCCCCTTCCCATCTCCTTCCAGCTGCCAAAGAGGCATGGAGGAGCTTTGGAGGAGCTGAACCCCGAGTCTCTCACCCCCCAGGTCCCCCCACCGGCCCCTCATCATGCAGGTGGACACAGAGATCATTTGCATATCACCGGTTTTTTATTTGGCACAAAAGAAGAAGAAGAAGAGAAAGAAGTCCAGGGAGGAGACACGAGACTGGCAGCCAGGCCGGGGCGGGCGCTCTGGCCTTCTGCTGCCCTAGAAAGGAACCGCCAGCCTCCTCAGCCGCTAGGATGGGTCCCCGGGACGCTTGGGGGAGGGGAGGCAGTGCTGATCGGGGGGCCGCCGTGCAGGGCCTCTAGGAGCTCTGCTGCTGCACCTCCTGCTCCGAACCTCCGGCGATCACGAACGACCTGGCGTTCTCCACCAGGGTGAGCAGCTCCTCCCGGACCTTTTCCCAGAGGGGCCCGTATTTCGCCTGCACCTCGCTCAGCTGCTGCTGCAGCTCGGTCTGCAACTCGGTGAGCTCGGCCACGGCGCTCTGCTCCAGCGTCTTGGCCTTCTCCTGGATCAGCTGCTCCAGCTTCTTGACGTAGGGAGCGGCGTCCTTGCGGAACTCGTCCACGTGGCTCCGCACCTTGTCCCGGAAGCCCTCGGCCACCGGCCTCAGCTTCTCCTGGGCCACCTGGTTGACGTCCTGGGAGATGGTTCTCAGCTGCTGGAAGTAGGCGGTGGCGTCCTGCTGCACGTTCTCCCGGAGCCTGTGCACCAAGGGCTGGATCTGGGCTCCGAGCTCCTGCACGTCCTTGGTCAGTTCTTCCTTCACCTTCTGCCAGGCCGCCTGCACTTCGCTTCTCAGTTCTTGCAGCTCAGGGGTTATCTGCTCCCTGATCTCTCGCAGCACAATCGATACGGCTTCCAGCTTCTGCCCTAAGTTCACTCTGTAACAGAGCAACAGCTGAGTCAGAGGCTGCAGAGGACAGAGAAGCTGCCCCCACATTGCCCAGAGCATTTGGAAAAACAAGGGTAAAATATCAAAATACACGTTTTGCTGGATGACAGGGCGAGAAGTTATAACCGATAAAAGATAGAATCTCAGGACCGGAAGGGACCTTAGAGGTCTTGTAGTCCAACCCCAATTTCAAGTTCTGCGAGACAGTTATCATGCACCCTCTTCCCATCCGCCTGTCCTGTAAGTTAGACATATGCAGCTCCCTCAACTGTTCACACAATTTAGTCTCCGGACCCTTTCACAGTATCTTCTTTGTTGCTCTTCTCTGCACTTTCTAAGGCCTCTGCATCTTTTTTGTGTCATCATGGCCAGAACTGGGTGCACTGTTCCTAGTATAGTCTTATCGGTGTGGTACAAAGCTGTACTATCTCGTCTTGTAATCTTGATGCTGTCCCTCTGTTGAAGCAGCCCAGAACCGCATTGGCCTTTTTGGCAGCTGCAGCACATTGCTGGCTCATACTTGTGGTGGTCCACCAGGATGCTTAGATCTCTCTCACCTAGACCTGTTGAGCCACATATCACCAATTCTGTATTTATGGTTTTTCCTGCCTATGTGCAGGACCTTAACTGCTCACCACTAAAGCACACCTTGTTAGATAGGGCTCAGTGTTCAAGTCTGTTAAGATCCTTCTGGATCTTGAGGTTACCTTCCCAGGTGTTAGCAAATACCCAGTTTGGTGTCATCTGCTGAGCTCTTCTTCTATCCCCCCATCTAGATCGTTTATTAAGATGTTGAAGGCAGAACCTTGAGGTATCCCACTGCATGCTTCCCTCCAGGTAGATATAGTTCCATTGAGGACAACATTTTAGGTGTAGTTTGTCAGCCAATTGCAAATTCATCTGGTGATGGTACTGTCTATCCAAAATTGTCCTATCTTACCAGGATGTAGGTTGTAGCCCACTTTGTCAAATGCCTAACTGAAGTCCAAGTATACTATGTGTACGGCCTTTTGTTAGTCCACTAATTTAGTCACTATCAGAAAAGGCAACAAGGTTTGCATGGCATGATCTGTTTTTAAGAAGCCTATGCTAGCTTCTATGGTAGTAATCACCTTGTTTGTTTCTAGGTGTTCACAAATCCTCTGCTTGATTATCTTTTCCAGGGTTTTCCCAGGTATTGACATCAAACTGATTGTCCTATAATTTCCTGGATTCATTTCCCCCTTTTCAAAGATTGGAACTCCCATCAGCCCTTTTCCAGTCCTCTGGTAGTTTCCCTGTGCTACATTCTGTGAAAGATTACATTCTGTGGCTCCGAAATTACATCTGCCAACTCTTTCAGAACTCTGGGATGCAAACCATATGGCCCAGATGGTTTGTACTCCTCCAGGCTGGATAAATATTCTTTTACAATTCCTTTCTTATTTTGACTTGTATACCTATTCTATCTCCCTCAGTGCTACTTTTGGTAGGTCATTCCCTCCTTTTGCGTAAAAACAGGCAAAGAAGGAATTAAGCAGTTCTGCTTTCTCCCTGCTCCCTCTCAGCTTCTCCTCTCCAGCTCACCCTCTGCCTGTACCATGTCTTGCAAATTTCTCAGTCTCCACTCCACCCCTCTACAGCAGCTCAACACATAAATACTTTGGGAACAAAATGGGGTGTAGAAAAACACAGTACAAATTTATACCCAGCGGGGGTAGGTGGTAGTATAGCAGTTCCAAACAGGCTTCAGAGCAATATCTCAAACACATGAAGTTCTTTTCAGCACAAAGTGAAGAAACCAAAATCAAATCCTTCCCTGGAGTAAAGGGCAAGGAAACCATTTACGAAGCTGAGGGTCCCCTGCTTCACCCGTTGCTACAGGTGTTGACTCCGTTGGATTCCCTCCCAAGGATGCAAGAGGCCCAAATGTTGCTTCCAAGCTGCACCTAGGAGAGGCTGACAGTTGGACCCTTTGGTTGGTCTGATCTTCCCGGCCGCGGCAGCAGCAGCAGCAGCAGCCTCCTACCTTCTGGCAGGAGCTTAGAAGCGCCCCGGGCAGGACAGCATTCAGGCTTTTCTCAGATGGAATGGATAACAGGGACAGAGGAGGAGCAAACGACCACATGTCAGCTCAGACGTCATAAAACAGCCGCACAAGCTGGTACCGGATACCAAAAGCTACCAAGCTACCAGCAACCTCAAGAGAGAAAGGAAAGGAGGGATGATAGTGCAAACACGCAGCCGATTGCTCATGACTCATCGTACTGAGGCTTTGCTCGCCTCACCATAACTGCTGGGTTGCAAAGGCCCCCTGGCTATGCATCCTGCTTTGCAGTTTCACGTAACATACCAACGCAGTCAAGCAACAGCGTGTGTACTATGGAAACTACAACTGTTTAATCTTTCCCCTAAGTAGGTTTTGTTGAAAAGGGCACAACTGTTCTCTCCAAGGGAGCATCACTGAAGCTGCCTCCCCCCCCCCCCATTGTGCTCCTTACCTGGATTAGCAGCAGCAGAACCGTCAAGTTTTGTTCAGGGGTTGGTCCTATCAGCTTCAGCACAAAGTTAATAAGGGTCATGTTATTGCATTCTGTAAATTCTCCATCTTTGTCTGTTCCCTGACGCACATCTACCAGGCAGAGTTTCTCAGCTACCTGGGGGGGGGGGGAATATGCATTACCTATCAGGTAAACTTCATCAGCATGAGGCAGACCCAGGACACTCTCAGAAGATTGCTGCCAAAGCCTGCCTTCCCACTTCGGTTAACAGTTACCTTGAGGGTAGATGCTCCCCAAGGAGAGAGGTTCTTTGACTTGAATCTCGAGTAGCTCATCTCTAGCTTCCCTGTGTCTGCGTTGAATCTGAAGGCAGAGATGGAGGCAGTCAGAAGGGAAATGGGGATGTAGCCAAGGCCAGGATGAGCAGAAATTTGGTTGTAGTAGGAACCACAGAGGGGATCTGATCAAGGCAGGAATTCCCCTGCCCCAAGAAAAGGAATAGTTCTGAAGATCCTTTGTGAAGTCTTGTTTGACAAGTCCCTCTGAGAAGGAGATGGGCAGTTCAGAAATGTGAAGGATAGGATAGGATAAGGGATAGGATAGGGGAAAGGAAAGGAAAGGAAAGGGGAAAGGAAGAAGGGAAGGAAAATATAGATCTCAGCAAATGGGATTTACAGCCCCGATCTTTGCCTTGGACCACAGCCTTCCTCAATTAGACGTGTGCTTTGAAAGGAATCACCCTTTTCTTGGCTTTAACTCGGGTTGTGGCCAAGCAGCAGGCAGGCTCCTCCTCCTCACCTGGGCAACCGATGGCGGGGGCACGGGATGATGTGGAAAAGCTGAGGCAGCGAGTAGAGGAAGTTGGCCACTTGCGGGATGAAGAAGAGAAGCATCGTCTTGCTGAAGTGCCCAAGGATGCCCACCACCGCAAAGGTCATGCCAGCAAAGTAGCAGAAGGTGTCTCCCACAAACACACGGGAGGGGTACCTGCAGTCAGCCAGGAGAGAAAGCAGAGGTGGCAGTCACCGAAGGCGGAAGGAAGCACTGGGTGTAATAAAGAGAAGAAGGCACTTAAAAAGGGTCTTCGTTTCCAGGCTGCTGATGAGGTGACTATCTCTTCCTTCTCAGGAAAGAGAGTTCTAAAGTGCCTGGAGGGGAGTTGTGCGGCCCCTCCAGACTTTAAAACTGCCACCCACAATTGGCCCTGAAAGGAGTGCAGATCCTGTCGTGAGAACAGGCCGGCCTTGGCCTTCAAAAAGGGGTGGGGGTCTCTTACCAATTGTGGTACAGCAGTCCTAGCGTGGTAAAGAAGAAGGGAATCATGAAGTAGAGGGAGAAGACGTGGTCATCCTTGCAATCCCCTGCCAGAAGGAAAATCGGGAGCGGCCAGGTTAGGCAACCGGCGGGGCCCAACCGGCCCTTGCAGAGAGCAGCCTGACCCCTGCGCACCCACCCGTTAGCTCCGCAATATTGAAAGCAATGATGGAGGCAGCGATCACCAGAGACTGCCCGGCTTCCAGACCGTTAATCCCGGCCAGAATGTTGATGGCGTTGGTGCAGAAGACGGCCAGCATGCCCATGTACACGTAGTAGAGGATCCCTGCGGGAAAAGCACAGGCAGAGCAGGCCCCCTTTGACCCTCCGCCAACGGGCACCAGG
>JANHJO010004871.1:10226-28762 GCA_032468235.1 Pseudoxyrhopus heterurus | reverse complement strand
ATTTTACTGACCTCAGAAGGATGGAAGGCTGAGTCAACCTGGAGCCTGGTGGGATTCGATCAGCCAAACTGCTGATCCGCAAGTCTGCAGAGTAGTCTGCAGTACTGTGTTCTAACCACTGCGCCACCGCAGCTCCTGAATTGAGACAGTTCTTCTCCTTCCGCAATTCCCTTTACTAGCCCCCATGGATAGTTCCATAAAACGACATTTCCTGGAACATGCTGTGGCCAAGGTGGGAATACAGCAAGGAAGTGATAACACGAGGGTAGTAATTATCAGCATGAGACGAACTTGCGTAACTCATCAATGTTTACATTGCAAAGTTGTCCAAAGAACTAACATTTCCAAATACAGGACTGGGAGTTTCAGGGCCAGTTTTCACAGGCAAAGAAACACTGCCCCTAACACACGGGCAGCAATGCTGGCCTAAAGCGATCAGCGATACTGAAGAAGAGCCTCGAAATGGCTTGTCCATGTGCTTCTCTATCAGAGTTCCTTTTTGAGATGACAAGCAGCAGCCTCAGGACAAGAGACATGGCACCACCTGCCCTCTTAGCCAATTAGTCGGCCACACTGGAAGCTGCCAACACTCCACAACGCCCTGCCACCATGCAAGACTCAGTGGCAACCTTCTAAGCAGAGGGCTGGGCTGGGAAAAAAGCTGGTTGGCATGTCAGTACGAAGATCTGAAGACTGGCATAGGAGTTCAAAGTCCATAGCCCTCCCAGCCCATCAGTCCGCTTGTATTGCTGAGATGTAACATACAATGCTGTACAGCTTTGTGCAAACGTCTCAGAGTGATCTACTTCCTGAGAAGGGAGGTGGTTGTTGAATCCCTTGCCCTGTAATGTCTGCAGCTAAATCCATCATTCCTTAACAAGAGGATGCAAGTGAACACCCTCCTTCCTGAGTATCTGATCAAAGGGACGGATTTACCAGGATGCTCCCAGCAACCTCCCCTGTTTCGGAACCTCCAATCTTCATTCATGAGGCCTGAGGGAAGTTACACAATGGTGCCCACCAATAGAAAGCCCACCAAGGGAGAGGGAAAGGGGGGGGATTAAGGATTAGGCATTGAGCAGAAGGCACAGGACTTCTGCTCAGCATATAATCCCTGGAACGCCCACCACCACTTACACTCCGATTACAAAAGGCCACCAGAAAAATCTGGCTGAAGTTGATCTGCTGGGTATCCAAAGAGAGAAACACTTTTCTCCTAGTAATCTCCATGATTGCCCCTGCTTTGATTAAGGAATAGAGCAGCTCACAAAATAACGTCGGGGACTAGATGAAGCAATGCAAAGGTGAGCCATTTTAAAATCTGCCTGGAAAAAAATCTTCCTGACTGCAGCGGGGAAAAATCAACAAAGTCACGAAAGATGTAGAAAAGAGTACATATTTAATCAGAATTTAAAAATACAGTTAATAGCTGAAGGATGCACACCTCCAACCCTCTGCTATAATATACATTTCATTTATTGGAATGGCAACAAAACAGGTCCTTCCAGTCCGAGAAAAGCTGCTCTGGACCACCCAGAGGGAGAGATCTGCCCCACAAAAGAGAGGCCCGAGGCCACTTGTAGCACCAGCCATTGGGGAGGGGGAGGTTCTGCTGCCTGCTTAGACATCTGGTGATCATTGTTTAAAAAGCAACCCATGAGACCAGCGGTCCAGTTGAAAATGGAGGTGGGGGAGGGGAGGTTGTTGAGAAATTTAGCTTTCTTCTGGCAGCTTAATCAAAGGATATACCAACCATTTGCAAGAAGAGTACATTGGGCCATTGCCTGCTCTCATTTCCCCCAAATCTCCGTTTACCTTCTGGTATTGTTGAGAGCACTGAAGAATTAATGCCATGAATACACCGCCAGTGCAGGTCAGGTACAGAAGCCCTTAAGAAAAGGGCAGAAAGCAGGAGTAGAAATGAACTCCCAGAATCCACAAGCACCTGGGGAATTGGACTTGCTCATGACCTGCTTCAGCCTCTGCAAAGACTGATTTTGTAGTTTATATTCCCAGTTGCTGCAGGAGCAGAAACACACTGCCAGCCCCTTCAGCAGCCATACCTGAACTGGGGATTCTGTGGTGTAGAAGGTGACAGTGGAAAGAGGAAGCTGAGCAAGAGATGGGAGAAGACCCAGGTGTTCCAGGTGGGCCCTTTGTTTCTCTGGCTCCCTAAGTATGGACAGGTAACCTAGCAGCCACCTTTCTCCATTCAGCACACACTTCTTTTTCTTTCAAGTTTGTGACATTCTCTGGGATGGAGAATCTACAAAAAAGCTTGAATTAATTTCCCAAGAGAAATCTGACTAAGAATCAATCTCTTGACTGCAACCCAAGAAAACATGTGGAGGCTGTTGGGTACAGAGATAATAATATATATTGTTGTTAGACAGGTAGGTAAGCTTTTTGCAGACAAGCAGGGTTTTTGTCCATCTAGAAGTGGTAGACCTTGATCTGATTGTTCTCATCCAACCCAAGCTGCACCAAACCGGAGCCACTGCTGGAGGAATGCGAAGGACTCGGCAAGAAAGAGCTGGCAACTTGAGTGAAGGAAAAGCATAAGAACATGGCAACAAAAACTAGAAAGGCACTGACGGGTGGAAGCACACTGGCCGCAGCCAGACCTGGAAGAGAATTCCCTTGAAATGGTTTTTTTTAAAAACTGGGCTTTCTATTGCCATGCAGCTGGTCACAGACCGAATTGGAGGGATACATTTAATTAGGAAGATTCAGAGAATTAGGATTAATCTGAATCTCCCCCAAAAAATCAGGATTTACCTGAAGCAAACAAAGGGTCCACTAAATCACTCAGAAGCAAATCTCTCCTAACAACTCAGGAGAAACTCTGGAGGGAACTATGATCTGCAAAGCAATGTAGAACAGAGTCTTCCCACTTACGTTATCTGCCCTATTAGGAAATCAGCATGGCCAAAAAAAACCCACAAAACAAAAGCAGAAATTGAGGGTTCTGGAATGGCCAAGTCAAAACCCAGATCTAAATCCAATTGAGATGTAGGTGATTTAAAGCAAGCTGTGCATGGTATGAAACCCCTAAATATCACACAACTGAGCAAATTCTAGATGGAAATGTGCAGAAAAATTCCTCCTAGTCCAGGGCTGTCAAACTCCTGGCCTAGGGGCCAGATGTGTCATGCGCTGGCCACGCCCACGCCCGGTTTATCGAAGGGGGAAAAAGTCCTGATATGTCACGTGACGCCACTGTGACGATGTGAGTTTGACACCTCTGTCCTAGTCAAAGCCAGAGACTGGTAGATAGTCTACTTGAGGTTGTTTTTGCCAAGTGGAGGAATACCCACTATAGGAGCCAAGGATGCACTTGCCATTTCCACTGAAGGAAATCTGTTAATTTTTGGATGAATAACTGACTGCAAAGTCAAATTTTCATTGATTCTTTGTTCAACTACATCACCTTTACCTTTACATATTGTTGTAGTCAAGATAATGTATTGATAAAGTCCACATGTCTAAAAAAGGGGGTGTACTTACTTTTGCATATGGGAATTATTTGAATTACACAATGGATGACAAAATGTAACTGATGCATGCATCCTCTATCAATACTGAAGATCAAATATCTACAGGTTGAACTATGTTGAAAAAGTTAAAACTTTCAGTGAGATGTGCTTATTTTTTCACATAACTACAGGACTGTGAGAGAAGGGAAGGATGCACAACATTGTTTTCTACAGCTTAATGACAAACTTGATGAGCAAATCTGATTGAAAATGAGGAGAAGAAACAATCTACCTGCCAGGCCAAGCCCACAACTGGGTTCTAAATTCCTCTCCTGCCCCCATGGAAACAAACTGTAATGCAGATTAGTTTTATAGCACTTGGGCACTATAGACACAGCTTATTATTTTCAGTGTCTCTCAATCTCGACACCTTTTTTGGAATTGGCTGCAGTGGGAGATATCAGTTAGCAGCTGTGGGGCTTAGACAGGACAAAAGGATACCTTTTGCAATCATGCTTGAAACTCTCCAGCCATTTCTTATTGGCATCAATCATGCTCTGGATGTTTGGCTTTTCAGCCTTGAAGCCTTGAAAATGAGGGTGCTGGAACAGGCAGACTTGCTCGCTGTTGGGAAGTAGGCAGAATCAACCAGGAAAAGAGGTCAAGCAGCAGACAAATTGGTTGTATTCAGGCAACAACCTTAATCAAGTCAGGTGAAGACCAAGGAGACCCAAGGAGGCCTGCGGGGAGGGTTTTTGCTCTTCTGAGAGCACTGTTGATGTCAGAACAGTCTTAATTCTCTCTAAAGAATATCCTACTGGCTTCCTCAGATCTGCGGAAGACATCCCTTCTCTCTCCTGAGCTGGAGGAAAAAAACTACAGCAAATTGCAAAATGGCTACTCTAAAACACTCCCTAGGAGACAGATTCTGTTTTGTGCTAGCTGACATAGTCAATGCTGTAAGGCAAGACACAATGATCTCATCTGACATATCAGCTTGGATGTGAGAAGATTCCTTACCCAGTTATTAAGGAGTCCAGCTTGTCATCTTGAGCACCGAGCCCACCACAGGGCAATGGAAATTTCCCTGAACAGAAAAGACTACATTTACAAAATAACAAAGAGCTTTTCATTATTAGAACCATACAGGGACTAAACACAAGTCGTATTTTTCATTCAGTCATCAATCCATTCCAAGAGTTTTGGATTTTTCTAAAAATTTCCAATAAATCATAATACTTATTCCAAATCTAGTCTCCAAGAGCTGGGTGGATTTGTTTAGATGCGTCCATCCCCCAAACTCTTTGTTGGACAAAAACCAAATTAATTTTCATTCAGACACTGAATGTTTTTCAAAGACTCTTTTCAGGAAAGATCTTTTCAATAACTAAAATGTTTTCTTTAGTGCTATTACATCATGTAGCTCGATCAGTTCTCATCCTTAAACTTAGATCAGTCGTGGATCAGAAAAGGAAATGGATTGCTGAATAGTTAATAAATAGAACACACTTTACATTTAAATAAACTCTCAGTTTTTTCTTAGAGGGAATCATTGCTACAACAAGTTCAATCAATCAACCAACCAACCTACACATATACCTGTATTAAATAAGAACATCAACAACTATGAGCTAGCTGCTTTGCATACCTTTTGAAGAAAAGGATTCCACACCATGGACCAAAGATAACCGAGTCTTAAACACCTCTCACTTGTAGATCTTAAGTCGGTTCTTGAAGATGATTGTATTTCTGCTCATACCCCATTGTTAATTAAAAGCAAAAGTGATGAAACAACTGTAAAGAAAATTCCCCGTGTACTAGGCTCTAAATAAAAGCTACTACTAGGAACAAGATTTTTACAAAATGCTCAGAATGCTCTTGGGATAGAAAACAAAAACACCCAAAGGAGAAAACCTCAGGCATTCACTTTGAAAGAAAGTCTGAAACAAGACAAACAGCTCCTAGCACAGTTGCAAATTGTGGCATCATGCCGACTCTCAATAATCCAAATCCTACTTCTGGAATCTACCAATCATGCCTCATCTTTGGTGAAGGAAAGTGGGAAAGAAGGGAGAAAAACAAGCTCTGCTGGTCCTTTCAGCTGAAACACTGAGCCCTCCAACCTGGATTAAAGTTCAACCGGTATCAAGACTCTTTCCCCAAAACAAGTTGGTAAACTCAGTGATTCAACGTCAGATTGGGCTTTCGGGAAAAGAAAGAAACAGCTCAAGAATCCATGCTTACCTGGGAAATACTTGCGCCATTTCTCCATCAACATACTGTCCACAGACTGTCCGCTCACAGCTGCAGAACTGGGACCGGAATTACACCAGACTGACTGAAGTCCAGCGGGAGGTGCAAATGATGTGGCCGAATAGGCACGTGCCAGGGAGGTATAAGCAGTCAGAGGAATTCCATCCCTGGCCAGTGGAGCCAGTGACTGGCCTTGGGTGGAAGCGAAGAGAGTTTGCTGGCTGCTGAAGGTA
Organism: Pseudoxyrhopus heterurus; assembly: GCA_032468235.1. NCBI lineage: Eukaryota > Metazoa > Chordata > Lepidosauria > Squamata > Pseudoxyrhopus > Pseudoxyrhopus heterurus. The sequence goes on along the minus strand of JANHJO010004871.1, from coordinate 22,800 downwards.
CTCAGGAGATGAAGGACACAATTCAGGTCACTGGTGATGCGTTGCAGTGACTCAGTCAAATACTGGACCTTATCAAATGGAGAAAACTGGGCATCCGGTTTCAAGTCAGCTGCTGTGAAAGGGAGGGGATGGAGGGAAAGGACTATTGATTATTGACTGGACAAAGAACACAGAGGTAGTAAAGCTCTGAACCCAGAAAACTGAAACCCAGCCACAATTCAGAATTAAAAGCCTCCTGTATGGGGGGGGGGGGGGAGGCAGTAGCTTTCTAGAAGATCAAAGTTAGCTATTCAGACCAATTTAATCCAGCTAATCATCCACTGCACAAAAACTAGAGGAGAAAAGATCTCATCAAATTCATCAAGGAAAAACAGGGCTCTTGGGGGGAGTTTTTTGGGGGGGGCTTCTCTTGCAACTCTGTGAGGGAGATGACAGATAAATGACTGGGCTTCTATGGCAGGATTTCCCAGTTAAGGTTAGGGAGGTGCAGAGAGAGATCCAGGGAGGGATGAAGAGCCTTTTAGTTGCATTGTTACGATAGATCCCCCTTTCCCAAGGTTTCACTGTATTGTTTTCACTGTTCATTTGGGTTCATTTTGCATTTTTAAGGAAGGAATGCATATTAAGATTACAGTAAAGGGGTGTGTGAAAGTTTAGAAATGTATTCTATAGCAACACTTGGGTAAGGAAATACAAATCCTGACACATGCCACATCTTTTTGGCAAGTAGGAAAAGTGGAACCCAGTGTGTCCCAGACCACCATTCTCCAGCTTTCCAAATGTGTGGCCAGAATTCTCAGCAGTTGCAGACTAGTGGGGCTTCAATGGGAATGAAAGGCTATCTACTGGTTCCCCAAAAATGAGTGTAAACTCACAGGTTGTAGGTTGTAGGATGCTGGTCTCAGCATTCATCCAAACACTTACTTTTGTGAAGAGACCGATCAGCACTCATAAGGCTACTTGTGTCTTCCGAGTCACTGAGGTCAAAAGTCACCATTTTCTTGCAGGCCACTCCCTTGATTGTATCTTCATCAGAAAACTAGTAAAGAAGAAGGGGCTTTCCTTGCTGTTGTGTCTCAATAACTCAGGATAAAAAAATAAGCAGCCACTCGTCACCAGGCAGGGCCAGGCCAGCTTGCTTAGTTTCTTTGGCTAGGCCAAAACCAGCAGTTGAGCCAGGTGTTCACAATTAGCACGATCCCCAATTGGGTGGCGGGTTACTGGTGGAGCCAGTGACTGAAGCACCCAGGCCACCTTGTTCAGCACCATCTCCTAAAAGCACATCTCATGGTAAGATCTCAGTCGGTTTTGAATAGGCAAATGAAAGGTCAATTTCCTGGCTGGATTACATGAGAACAACTAAAATGGGGCCTCCCCACACCATGGGATGTAGGTAAATAAGAGGGACAATCTCTTATTGTCCCAGAGGGATGGGCAGCTGCGATGGCACTCAAGAAGACTTAGGATGCTTCCTTGCTAGCTCCAATAAAGCTACCTCTTCCAATAGAGAGGATTCCAGCTGGCTGAGCCTCTCTTCTTTCTTCTTCAGCAGTTCCTGCCCTTTCCGCATGGCAGATTTCATTTCATCTAGCTGCCTCCCTTCCTAGGGGGAAAGAAAGTCGAACTTTTGTTAGGACCAATTTAAATGTTGCTGCCATTGTTATCCCACTTTAGTCCTCTTGATAACAGTGTCTCCTCATCTGTGAGCTGCTGCTTGCAGGGATGCAAGCGTTGCGGGAGAGGAGGGGGCCTGCTGCTCAATCCTTCCCCTGGAAGTGGCTCACAGTGTGACTCATTGCAAAGGCAGAAGGGGCAACCCTTCCTCATTGCACGGCCACTTGTCCAGCTGCCAAACTGCAGTAAGGCATAATCCAAAGCAAGCCAGATGGTTTCCCCTTCCTTGGTATCCTCAACCCCAAAGGAAGCTTTCTACCACTATCTCCCCCTTCCCCCTCTTTCTCAAGGCAACAAACCAAGTTAGTACCACCTGGACGAGTTGTTCTAAAGTTCAGCCCAGGCTGATGGTTTCAAGAACTGCCTTGCTTTGTCTAGCTCACCACTCACCTCTTCCAGGTTCCTGCGCACTCCCTCTAACACCTGAGAATGGCCCGTGTCTTGCACAGCTGGTGTTCCCTGTAGACCACCATACCAATGCTGCTTCGCTGCTCTCAAGGCCGTTCGCCTTTTTCTCATGGAACGAGTCTGGCGCACCAAGAATTCCTTTGCTGTCTTCAGAGAAGCTCCCTCAGAGGAAATGTAGTGCCGTACTCTGTAAGAACAGGAAGGGGGGAAAATCTGAGCTTATAAAGAGGCCAAGTAGCCACTCCCCTCTGCCCTGTCCCTACCAGCTGCCAAAGCCTATAGAGTCACACCTCACGTGTAGTTATTTCTGAATGCCAATGACTTTTTTTTCACTTACTGGTTCAGGAGAAGGCTGTTTTCTTCATTGCTTTTTGGTATTTCAGATGTCATTTCTCTGGAAGAAGGCTTTAGGATTAAACCATTTTTAAAGTTAAGTAACAGACAAATGAAGCAGAAACATCAAGAATAAATATAGGGTGAGTTTCCTTAATGGAAGGAGCTTAAATCAAAGCAGTGGAATATTAGGTAGGCAATATTATTTCCCATCTCTTTTGAGCCAGAGGACCTTCCTCCTGCTTATACCTACATCTGGAATATTTGGTCTGTATGGAATCAGACACTGATTTGTCTCTTCCAGATGGTAGCAGCAAAGGCCTCCCTTCTCAGCAGCAGAGGGTGGGTTTTCACATTCTGTCACCATAGAGCCAGGGGGGAATCCCACACATTTTTAATAAAGTGTGCTCTTTGAGGTACTCCAGCCCTTGCACACCAGGCACACCAAATTTTGCCCTCCTCAGACTCTCTTCTCTAGGCCCTAAAGTCCATTTTCTTTATATCCTGCAGTTCAAGCCATATTTGAACAACCCCCTCCCAATTTCAAGATGGTGGAGGAAGTGACTATGGAATCTCATCTCAGGTGTAGCGATTGGTTAGTGTGGCATCCCTCACAAAAGGTTTTGTCTTTCCCATTCCTCACTATTCAATATTGGCTGTGTCCTTTTATAGGCAGAATTGTAAAAATTCATGCACTTTGAAGGCATTTCATAAGAATTCTGCCAAAAAACTATTTGAATGACATGCTACGATATATATTGCTTTTCTTGAGCTATAGTCTCACTGTAAAGTCCAGGCTGATCTGTGCTACTGAAATTTCATTTTATGGAGCAGAATATTCCCCTTCTGTCTGCTTCCCTTCATCTCTGACCCTGCTTCCACTGACCTCTGGACAGTCCCCTTGTAGGTCTTCCACTCGGAGCGCTTCTTCCTTTTCCCTTGGAGAAGTTGCTTCACTCCATTCTTTATCCAGTTTCTTTAGCTGCTCTTGCTTGGTCCTGATGGTCTCGTCCAACTCACTGAAAGTGCCAAGGAAGAAGTCAGAGGCCACCCAGGATCTACATCTGTACTTCTGGCCCGCTCCTTCAGGAAGTGGCCAATTCTTGTTCAACATTTGGAAAGTGGAAGTTGGGAAACATTGCTGAATTCAAGCATGGTGGCAAATGGGCCTGAAACACAGTGGACACCTCTGGCTCGGTGAGCCAAGTAGCTCCCCATTCTTCCTAGATCCTGAGAACATTCTCCACCAGTTTATGGCATAGCTATACGTATGTGTCACATGGCTTATTACCACATAAGGCCTGGTCCAATCCTAGTGAAGAACAAATCTCACCTGGAATGCCTCTCCAGCTGCTGGCTCTGTATCTGTAGCAATTCCACCTGAGACTCCAACTTTATTTTCTGATCCTGGAGTTCTGCCAGAGCACTGTGCAGCTGCTGTAAGGTATCTTCAAGATTCTCCTGTGCTTTTTGAGACTCCTCAAGGCGGGAATGAGCTGCCAAAGCAGCTTCCTGGGGAAAAAAAAAAGCCAAGGGGGGTCGGGAGAGGGAGAGTCTAGCAGATGCAACTTTAAATATTCAACTGACATGTAAAGGTTTTTGGCTAAGGTTAGTGCATCCTTGGCCACAGATAAAGATGAGCAGATACTCCACTGCAGCAGCTCATCCTGCCAGCTTGTTTCTATTCTCCAGCTGCCTTCCCACTCACATCTACAGAAACGGCCCCCAATTGTGTGAGTTGCACGCTAAGTGTTCCAGGCCAAAAATCTGCTGACTTCTCTGGGAAAAACTTCTTCCCTTTAACTTTAGAAAGCTACCACCAGCGAAGACTATCTAATGCTAGTTGGAGTCTTGGTGAACAACACCATCACCTAATTTTCAGCCTTAAGGCAGCCCTCAGCTAAAGAAGACCGGCTGAGACCCAAAAGATGGAAACCTGTACCTAGAACTGTGCTATTCCTGCCTCTCCATCTCCTCCCTCCCTCCTGCCATTGACATCAACTGCGAAGACTACCCTTATGTCATCCTAAGGAAAAAAAGATTCCTAGCTCATTGCGAGAGCTGCCAGTGCATACATTTCTTTCTTCTTCAAGCTGCTTCTCTTCTTCTAGGACCTGCTGCCTTTTCTTCTTCCAGGCCTCCTCCTACACATAAATGAGAAATAATCTAAGTAACCTGGGAAGACCACAAAATTCCTTCCTCGGGACAAAGATTTACAGGGGCTAAGAAACTGGACTCGCTGCCAGCCCCCCATATATGTTCCAGAGCTCTGATTGGCCAGAAGTGCCCCTTGGACAATTCAGGGCACCAAAAACAGCAAAATCTTACAAAGATCAAGAGTTTCTTAAGTTTCAGCTCAGGCTTTATGCAGGAAATTCTATATGAAAGCTGTGCCAATGTTCTTCCTCTAGAGGAGAAACTGATAAGCCAACAGAAAATAGTAAAAAAGGCATTCAGATGATGGACATTTTCCAGAAAGAACTCATCTAGTCCTCCCAAAAGATACACGTGGAGATCTGTGTTATGCATTAACTGTCCGAGGAGCCAAGCTGCAGTCTTCCCCACTGGTTGTGCATGCGTGCGCTCACCTGGGCACAGAGTTGAGCTGCTTTTGTCTGGGCATCTTTAGCTCGGAGCTCCAGCTCCAGTTCTGCATCCTGGGCCTTCTTCTCCTGTAGGAAGAAAGCCAGAAGAGATGCAACCTCCCTGCCAAGACCCAGACAACAAGGACAGCCACGTCACAAAGAATGAGGAAAGAAGAACAACTAAGGTGCCAGAGGAACAAGGGAACCCTCCCCTTGGAGCCATGGGAAATTCAAGAAGAGATCCAAGGAGGTAGGAGTTAACAGCTAGAGAGTCAAGCTCCAGGGTCTACTGGAAACGTCCTTTTCATGGGCAGCTGAGCCCCATGAGTTCTGTTATTTTGGATGCTCTGTTGTTAAGAGTCTTTAATAGAATTCAGTGGCATAAAGGTCTAACAGGCGGTCAGATAAATATATAAAAACTGTTTTTAAACTAGCTCCACCAGTTCCTCGGATGCTGTGTGTAAAACAGCTATAAGCCTACTGGAACTTTTCCTGGGCATCCAACTTATTAGTAACCTTACCTTGTCCTCGTGTTGCATCTGAATCCTAGCTAGAGTCTCCTGGTGTATCTTCTGCATTTTTTCCATCTCTCTCGCATGTTCTCGCTCAACTTCTTGACGCTTCTCTTTCAAAAGATCACTGAGCTACAATTGGGTTAAAGACATCCAGATTAATCTGCTGTTATTCCCACCATCATCACACACTGACAAGAAAAAAATGATCCAAAACTGCAGTCAAGGAATAGCACATCACACGTGAGCTACGGTGACCCTTGTACTGGCATAGGTGTCGTGCGAGTCTAAATGGCTGCCATTGTATCTATAAAGGACCACCCGTCTCCACCCACCTCTTCAAGAAAAAACCTGGGGCATTCTGGGACTTCAGGGGGCTGCCTACCAGGTAGGCTAGAACAGAAAATCAGCTCTACAGGACGACCAGAATGGTGCTTGATTGAGATTGGCTATCATAACCTTGCAAATCTGGCCAGGATATATGTCCTTTCCTATACTCCAGGGAATCAAGAAGGGGGCTGCCTGAGCCGATTCCTAATTTCTTATTCCCCAGACTGATTAACAACAATCCCACCTCTGTTCCCGCCCTACGCACCTGCCCTTAGATTTTAATGTTTGCTTTTAGTTTATTTGTTTTAATGTACATGTATAAATTCCTTTTTTCAGGACTGTAAGCCTCTCAGAGTTACCCTGTGGCAAGATGGGCAGCCAACAAAATTTATAAACCAATGAATAAATGCACTGAGAGGGAAGCATAACAGTCTGACTAAGCAACAGATCCTCCATCAGTGCAGATTTGATCCTGCACATTAGAGATCCCCTTGTAAGCAGCGCGGCATTTACTCGTTACCTCTCGCTCATACTCTGCTACTTGACGACTCTTTTGCTGAACGTTTTGCTCCACACTCTCGAGCTCCTTCTGAAGTTCTTCTTTCTCTCTTCTCTGAGCCTCTATTATTTCCCTCCGGAGGGTCAGAATCACCTGGTCAGGAGACAAAGCAGCAGACTTCAGGGATCTCCAGCCAACGTGTATGGTGTGCAACCCACTAGAGGTTTTTTCCTAGCTGATGGGAAAGACCAGTTGCTTTTCTTAAGCGAACTATACTTCATTAAGTATTTAAGTCACCAATAAGCCTCTGTGTCTGCATGAGGAACTTACGAAGCTCCACAAGAGTTTGCACAGGGTCTCCCTCTGTCCCCAACAGTGCTCTCAAGTTTAAGTCTATCTTGTATATTTCCTTGCAATTTCTGGCTATAAAGGCCATGCTCAGGGAAATCCATACTCTTCTATCTTGAGATATTCGGATTAAAAGAAAAGAATTGATCTGCTTGACAAGAACGTCATAGCACCCCGTGTTTTGCCTGTTCAATCCTAAGAATCTCACAGTCCTCCTGACAACCCTAATACTAGGCAGACATAAGGGACAGTGTAAATGTGCAAATTAAGGGGGGAAGAGATTTGTACAATTGCCAGCACCTCAGAAAATAAGCTATGATAGCAAAAACAACAATAACAAAAAAAAACCACATACACACATAGCCATCAAATAAGGAAAAACTGAGGGACAGCAGTCAGTGGTCTCTGTGCCTCAAAACTCTTCTACGGGTGTTAAAAATTCACAGATGAGGTTCTGCATGGCAGACAGCATGAAGGAGGCAGCTATGCAGCTTGTGAAACTGGGATGGAAATTGGAGACCCCAATGCATCTGCAAGAACAAGGGCAAGGCTTGCTCCATCCCTTTTGACATGGATGTCTTACCTTCTGGTGCTCTTCTGCTGCTGCAGTTTTCTGCTGCTGGATATCTGCTGCCAGCTGCACCTGTAGTTCCTGCAGAGCCTGCCAAAGGATCAAGAAGACAACTTGTAAAGAAATCAATTTATAGCTTCCAAATAAGAAGACTGGCAGATATTCCTGGTCTATATGCACAAACATTTTTACAGTTGTATTCTATGACCAGTGGTTCCCAAATTTCTTCCTGACTTGTGTCCTAATCTACCTGTAGAAAATATCTCCTTAATTTTCTTTACTAGGCAAGCATTTCATGGTTACAAGCAGGGATGGAAAACTGGTTTTGCACTGACAGCCAAATTCTTTTTTCAATAATGGTACGACCAGAACTAGACAGAACTCATCCAATATCATGGAGTGAGTTCCATCATTGAAATCAACACCTGAACATGGATCTGTCCATTGTGACCCAACCTTCTAATACTGTAGGAGACTGCTTTTCTATCATTGCTAAACTTTCTGAAGGAGTTTGACCAGGATGAGTATCAGTTCATTGAATTAATTTCTTCACGGACATATTTCCTAAGAATGATTCCCTCTTTTGAGACCCAGTACCCCTGTAATTTTCACAGGGGTCCACGTGTCCCATTGGAACGCTGTTGCCAGGCTCCTCAAATCATCTGATTTCCCAGCCCCTGGGAGGGGTGAAGGGGGGCATTCTCACCAGTTCCTTTTCTCTGCACAGCTTCTCCCTCAGTTCACCCAGGGCCCTCTGGTTCTCCTGCTCCAGCGCCATCTGTTCAGCCTGCTCAGCCGTTTCAGCCTCTTTTTTTATCCGTTCCAGAAAAAGCCACTTCTGCTTTTTGAGTTTTTCTCTCTCCCGTTGCTGAAAGGATTCTAGCTCCTCTTTCAGCTGGTTCAATGCAGCTTCTTGTGCCAGCCTGAAAGGAAGTGACCGAGAGATAGCAAGAAGACTTTTCTAGGCTTTCTCCAGGGAGCCCTGGCAGGCGGCAAGCTGAATTCCTTGGGATGCCTTGCCCCCAGAAGCCCCGCTTTGCATCAGCATTTTGACCAGGGTGCTCATATGGCCAAGGAAAACCCGAACTGGAATTCAAGGGCAGAGAATCTAGAATTTGGTCACCAGAAAATAGCATGGAAAGTTGCCAAAGTTTTCAGCAAAGTTATTTTTCTTCTTCTTGGTGATGGTGGGAGATCTGCCAGCAGAGCAATAGCTTCTGTAGAGGGGAGGGGATTTTATAACAGACCTCTGGGACCAAGTCATGTACAGCTATGAGCTCTTCCAGTTGTACAGATTTTCAGGGCCAGAGATTCACAATTTTTCCCTCTAGTTTCGCAAGAAACCTCCAGCATTAACTGGTAGAGGAAGATGTGCACAGAACGCAAGCCCAGAGACCAAGGACAACTAGCAGTTGCCGGTGGGAAGTTGGCACCCTGCTTTGCTCAGCTCTCCATCAGTCAGCAGGGTGCAATTTAAGGCGCCAGTCATCACCTGCACAGGCCCACCTAGCCTAGTGCCAAGTTATCTGTGGAACTGCCAGACTGTTCCTGCTTGCCCTACTGGAGAGCGCTGCTTTGGGTCCCTTCCATTAAAGAGTATGATCTCGCTGGACCTGGAGTCTTGCCTTCTTTCTTGCAGCACTTGCCTGTGGAACAACATCCTTCTGGAGCTCTGTGTGGCCCCAACTCTCACAGCCTTTCATTAGGCACTACTAAAGTCCTTAGTGTATAAAGAGTATAAAGCCATGAAGTCCATGTCCATATGTATAATTTAAAGAAATACGTAATTATTGAATTTTGCTGCTTAAGTGAGATGTAACTGCAAGATCAATCCTATCTTACCCATAAGTCCAAATGCTTTTATCTGACATAAAAAGCAGTCTCACCCATGAGACAGTGACCTTCCCATCCACAAATGTTCCAAACTACGGAAAATGCACACTTCGGCAATGCTAATCTAGACAAGGCTGACTCCAGTCCTGCAACCGTCATCACATCTTCCCCTGAAGAGGACAATAAGCAGACTTAAACACAATCTGGTACCTGATCTTCTCCTTCCCTGCATCCGTCTCAGAATGCATCTCAGTGTGGAATTTTTGAAGTTCCACTTTGATCTCTTCCCTCAAGCGTATCTCTTCTTCCTGCCTAGTTGTCTCCAATTCAGTTTTCAGTGACCTAACAGATAAGCAGATAGTGAATTGGGGTGTGAAATTAGCTCCTAAAAACAAAAGGACCACCACCACTAAAATCTGTAGAAACCTTCAGCAATTTAAAGCAAAAGCTGACTGCATGATTTCTAAGTAAGGAAGATACATGAATGAGTAAAGTCAATATGGCGCTCTAGAGAAAGATTTTAAAAAGTCCACCTTGCATGTATTTTGGGGTCAGCCTGGGCAACATTCCTTGAAAACAGTAGGTAGAATCAACCGTGCAAATAAATTGTGACATTTTTACATATGACATTCTAATTTTTACAACTCAAAGTCTCTGAGGAACCTTCCAATCTCATCTGTCCCTTCCCTTCTAATTTGTTTATTGATTAGTCATTCGACCATATCAAGAAGCAATAAAAACAGCACAAAGAAAATAGAGACCCTATTTTTAATAGGCTGCTGCTCCTGCAGTCAATCCCCATCTGTTCTAAGTGGCATAGACTCATCTGGATGCTTTTTGATACAGAAGTCATGTTTCTCCTACCGGTAGTAATATGCAAGTTCACTCCCTACAAAAAGTATGCCAAGTTATTCTAACCCAACATTTCTTAGGTTTTCCTTCCAGATCTCTGTCCCAGAAAACAATTTCATCTTTCATCACTCTTTCTCATGCCTACATGGGATAAAATTTAGTGGAAGACTCCCTACACTAGGGGTCGTCACGGCATCGTCACGTGACGTATCGTGACTTTCCCCCCTTCGCTAAACCGGGCATGGGCGTGGCCAGTGCATGACGCATCCAGCCCGCAGGCCGCGAGTTTGACAGCCCTGCTCTACACTTTCCCATCTCAAGAACACTAGGGCCAGCTGTGTGGTTTTACATTTGAAAATATGGTAAGATTTTGCTAGTTTAAGTGAACTATCAACAATATTCTAACGATACGCCTATTGTACATCTCTGTTCCAGGCCTAATGAGAGACGCTATAGACATCTTCACCTTGTGTCTGGAAGATGTGATAGATTGGATAGAATAAAACAATTGAATCCCAACCAGAAATGCTAGTCTGATTCAGAAGTTATCTAGTATCCTGATTATTCTGAGTTAGTATCCGTATGGGATTGCATGCCCCAGAAGGGCAAGCCGACTGCTTAAGCAGTCTCCTAGATGTACAGTTCTTTGTCCCCAGCTAAACTTCATGGCTGGGGAGCTTTTGCCCAGCTGCAGCTGGTGCACTAATTGCTGGTCCTCTTTGAGAGAGACAGTGACACCTATCTTCATCACTTCAAGGTTGGATCACTACAATATGCTTTGAAGACTACTCAGAAACCACAGTTGGTCTAAAATGCAGGAAGATGCTAGCAGGTGGGACTCCTTTAATAACATTAGCCTTGGTGATGCTGCACTAGTTACCAATCAGTTTCTGAATGCAATTCAAAATGCTAGTTTTATCCTATAAATCCTTAGAGGGCCTGATTCCAGTTATCTTAGAGGCTGTTTCCTTCAGAGGATATATGCCTGGCCTGTGTGGTCATTGACTGACCACAGGGCAGTGACAGTGCATTGATCAGGCTGCACCTACAATATGAGTATAGTTTCAGCCAGCATGTTTTAAGGAGAACTCTGGGATATTGATCTCCTGGAATGAATTGAGAGGTACGCAACCAAGGTGATAAAAAACTGGGAAAGAAAAAACTTTTGAGGAACAGAGGTGCTGGATGTTTACCATGGAGAAAACTGTGAAGACCTGATATAGAAGACAGGCAGAATTGTTCAAAGTTCCAAAAGATGGAATGAAAAACAATGGGAACAAGGTTTAGTTGGACATCAGAAAAATGGGAGAGAAAACAGATTGCCTTTGGGAAGAGGTGGAATCTTCACTAGAAGCCTTTAAACAGAGGAGGCTATGTGACAATCTGTCAAGGATGCTGAAGGAATGAATTTCTGAACTATGCAGAAGGTTGGATCAGACGTTCAATCCTTTCCAGTCCTGGCACTCTATATTTTAACCACTGGTAACTGAGAGTCAATGTAGTATAGCACTGAAAGTATTAGACTGAAACCCAGCAGAAGGAGAGTCAGTCTTTACAGATCCACAGAGATCTCTCAGTGACTTCACTGCAGCTCCACTGCATCTCCCAGGGCTGCTTTCATGGGAATAAAATAAAGGAAAATCCCTACGTATGGCCCATTCAGCTCCAAGAAGAAAAGCAGGACATAATGTAATAAGAAAGGCAACTGCCATGACTCACACAAGTAGAACAAGCAGCATCATGTTCAAAACTTACTACTTAAAGTTATTCTGGTTAAGAGAGAAAAGATGCATACAACCTCACTGCAGGAATAGGGAAAAAATGGGAGGAGAAGAACAACCAAACAACCAAACATTAGGCAATGCAAGAGTTGGATGCTGATATACACCAGAGAGCACAAATCAGTACCGATCCAATCCACAAGTCATGAGTAGCCCAGGGGAAGTGTCAAATAGCTGTGGTCTGTATCTAACAGATATAGTTACATAAAGACAGTCAATTCTTCTAATGGATGAGCTTTTCCTAAAAGCTTCTAATTAAGTAGCTTCTTTGACATTTTCTGTTGGGATTTGGGATCTCAATGTTGCAACAAATAGTCCTTGCCTCCTTCTAGGAAAGAATTTTAAAACACCAAGACTTTTGACTTGCACCCTTAATCTATGTGACCGAAGATGATCACTACTGGCATTTATTTGGGGGGGGGGGGGGAGGAAAGCCCACTATCCATAGTATAGGTTTCTTTGGAAACTTACCGAAGGGCAGACTCTTGTTGCTGATGTAACATCTGGATCTCTTCTTCCTCTCGCTGTTGCAGTTCTTCCTGTGAATTCTGAACACGTATCTGTTTTTCTTCCAGCAAATACATGTTTATTTCTTCCACTTTGGTTATTTCCTCCAGTGACCCCCCAGTATGGACATTCCATGGCTTTATTGGGTCAATTTCAGTCTTAAACTGCCTGCTATTTAGAGAAACAAGTTCACACCAGTTATTACTTGAAATGGACCAGGGTAGAATACAGACACCTAAAAAGACCTGATGCAGAAAAAAGATCCATGAGCAAATGGAAGCTTACTTAGGACAATTCTTTATCGCTCAGCAAGGCAAATGCCAATTCATTCAATTCTGATC
>JANHJO010004871.1:0-10126 GCA_032468235.1 Pseudoxyrhopus heterurus | reverse complement strand
ATTCTGATCCAGCTTACACCAAGATGGCTGAACAATCGTTTTAATCTGATGTGCTTTCATCTTATACTTTTATCACTTGCACTAGTATCACTTCTTTACATCTGCAGCCAATGAGCTTCTCAAACAGGAAGAAACCCAGAGGATCAAAGTATGCAAAGGGCTCAGAAAGCACTCTTTAATCAATTGTTCAGCTCAATATAACAGTGAGCTACTAACTGCACACTTGGCTGTAACCTTCCCCATTAAGGTAGCAGCAGTGTAAAATCCCTAGGGCAGAGTTGAGGAAGGGAATTTCCCTAGATGTTTAGTTTTATACATACTTTCAGAAAAGGAGAAGAGTACTTGGAACACTCTCCTTACATAATACTGAGGAGGTTTACCGCTTAATATCAGGATCAGATAACAGTATCACATTCTATGAATGGTCTGAACACCTTTAAATGCAATGCATCTTGTATAGTTTTAATTTTCCTAATCATCTGGATTCTGGATATCAACATTATGGGAGGAAAGGGCTAACATGGTACAATATAAATGGTTTTTTTGTTAATATGTTTATTTTGTTTTCCTGGCTTGTTCAAAGTTTACAGATATACTTTAGAAGCATCAGAATCGTTATTTGTGGGAATGCCTTTGCAACTAGTGTAGAAAATTTATTTACTGCAGAATTCAGCAGCCAACTGGTCTCTGGAAAGAGTCAAAAGAAGGTGTATTTCATTTATACTAAAATTTTATTCTGGGAGAAATTCCAGATGATTACCCTAAGTCCCTAAAAGGCACTTAAGTTACCTTTTTTTCTAGAGTATTTCACACCTTCATCTTACTCACTGAGTTCATTTAAAAAAGCTATTCCTACAGATACCACAGCTTGTTATGCCGGGATTCAAGAATTAAGCCTTTTCAGCAGCTCCTCCTGGTCCCTGATACAATCTCCTTGATAAGATGAAAGAACCTACCTGCTTTATTAGAATTTTAAAAAAATATTTAAAACGCATATTTTTGAGCAAACTTTTAATAATTATTTAAATTTTATTTATACATATTTGGCTTTAAGCTTTTTCCCCCCACTGTAAATTAGTGAGATGCATCAGTAGCATAATGATGAACAAATCAGTAAATAAATAAAATGCACAACGTTGTTACAGTTCTGTTCTACGCTTAAAGGTGTTGGTGAAAACCAATGTGCTTCAGAAACTGCTGTTATTTTCAGGGACGGTACTCTTAAGAGACCTGGTTAGATTTGGGGCTTCCAGCAGCCCAAGAAAAGGTTGTTGGCCTTTAAATCCATCATCCCAGCCTATGAAAACCTGGTAACTCTCCATCCCAGCCAAATAAGTGGCTCCAAGTGACAATCCTTTACAGCCGACCCCTCGCAGGCAGTGCTGCCAGAAGGAGGGTGGGAGAAACAAGTGGGGACAGAGTGGAATTAAAAGAAGTGAGCCCTGCAGAAAGTCAGGTCTCGGGAGACGGATGTGCAACGGCCATGCTTTTTGCAAAGGATTTGGGCTTCTATACCCCTCTTCCGCCACAGCAGATCCACTATTGTGCTCCTCTTCCAAGCTGTCTTTGTCCTCATTTTTCTCCTGTGCCAACCAGTTTTTGTCCTGCAAGAGAAAGCAAAGGTGGGAGATTTGCCACAGCTCCGTATTTCAGTGAAAAGGTGATGAACATCACAGAACCTAATCTGGACAAGAGATTTCTAGATTTAATTGTGATATCATGATCCAATGCAAGATTTTACCTACTGTGGAACCAACAAGAAACAGTCATTGTAACAGAGTTATGTGTGTGAAAAATTGAAAGGAGTATGCAATACTTCACATTGTACTACAAAAGCGAATGAAAAATAAAGGAATTGATGGAAAAGACTGAAAGAAAAAGTCAAGAGGACCAAATCACTCAATAAAGCCTGGAGGATATTTAAAAGTACAATAACCAAGGTTCAGCAAGAATGCTGAGCCCAGAAGAGGCCAGCTCTTTAGTCATCTTCAGGAAGCTTTAAAATTTCAGAAGGGTTCCTTTAAGAATGCTTGCCCTAAGGAGAACAGAAAGGAGCATAAAAATGTATGGAATGCAAAAAGAATTTCAGGAGTGCACATAGGGAGAAATGTTACGTAATAAACTTTTTAATATATATTCAAAGCAGGAAACTGCAGTTGGGTCTTAGATAACGAAGGAGAAAAGGAATATTCAGGAGCACTACAGAGATTAGTAAGAACCCCAGTTAGGTTTTCGGTCTCTCTTTGCTACTGAGTGGATACCTTGGATTGACTTTCACAGGGAAGAACCAGAACTGTTGATCAAATTGAGATGACAAGATACTCTAGATCAGGGGTGTCAAACTCGATTTCATTGAGGGCCGCATCAGGGTTGTGTTTGGTCTCGGGGGCCAGGGTTGGCATGGCCAGGGTGGGCGTGGCTAATTCAATGTCACTCATGTCGGGGGCCCAAACGCTGGTGTGGTGCCCCAAGTGCTCTGCCAGCGAAAATGGGCTCCTGAGCTCTGTTTTCGGCTGCGACGGCCTCCTGCAACCCTCTGCCAGCGAAAACGGAGCTCAGTAAGACTGCGCGTGGCCCACACGAGCTCCGTTTTCGGCTGCGACGGCCTCCTGCAACCCTCTGCCAGCGAAAACGGAGCTTGGGAGGACTGCGTGTGGCCCACACGAGCTCTGTTTTTGGCTGCGATGGCTGCCTGCAACCCCCTGCTAGGAAAAATGGAGCTCCAGAAGGCCGCCTGCAGCCCTCCAGAGCTCCATTTTTGCAGGCAGAGGCACCATGGGCCAGTCCTTCACTGTTTTCAGGGCGGCCCCATGGACCAGATCTAAGCACCCCACGGGCTGGATTTGGCCCGCGGGCCTAGAGTTTGACACCCCTGCTCTAGATTATTTGAAGCTATTACAAATAACAAATCATTGAGTCCTCATGGCATCTACCCAACCGATCTTAAAATAGTTCATTTGCAGACTTGCTGACTTCCTAGAAAAACATGTAATCCTCAAATTGGGCACAGTGCTGGAAGGTAGCAAATGTGGCATTGATTTTTAAGAAAGGACACAAGAAGATGCAGAAAATTAGTTTAATGTCTGCTCTTGAGAAATTGGCAGAAACCAAAAAGCAATCTGTATGGATTCCACAAAGATAAGTCCTGACTGCCCTTTGAGGTAGGCCATGTCTGAAACTTGCACTACAGAGTTCCTTGCACTCTACTTTATTGTTAGAGGATATAATATCAGAATTTGAAAGTCTGACCAAGTTTCTTTTTCCCCTCCCTCGATGCCCAAGAGAGTCAAGGTGGGGCACTCTTGAATTTTTTCCTCATCCCCTCCTGTCTGCCGGGCAAAGCTGATATTTCTGTAATTGTTGTTGCACCCCTACTTCAAGCTCTCTCTATATATTCCTCTGCAAATATTGCAACAAATAGCCAGCGTTTCTGAGGTGTCAACAAACATGCGAATAGAAGTAGCTCTGTGATGTCATATACACAGACTTTGAATAAGAAGTTCCTTATCAAAGGGCCTTGGGTAAATTTCTTGTCATGGATATGAAAAGTTGTTTTTTGATGGATTGCGAACTGTTTAAAAAAAAATCCAGCAACTTACTTCCTCTTTCGAAGTGCTTTCAATGGTGGCTCTGTTCACCCCAAATTTTGGACTGTTTAGGACTGGAGGTATTTCAGCCATGTCCAGGACTTTTTCTAGAATAAGATTCTGGAAACCAAAGGCCACAGAAGACAAGAAAAGCATGTGTGTGGAAAAGGAAGGTTATCCTAGAGACCATTACATGACCTAAAACCAACACAAGATTGTCAAAAAGCATAAAGGAAAACAAACTATGGCTCTAGGCTCTAGGCCACCTGGGATATTTCTAAAAGGACTGCATTCCTGAATAGGTTGTTCAGGAACCAATGAGTCCTGAGTTCAAAGATGTAATTCCAAGGTAACAACTTGGTTTGGGATAAAAAAAAGCAAGTCAGTGAAGAACCATCTTTGAGCACAGAATCATAGATGAAAGGAATCCAAGCGAAAGCCTCCCCACCTGATGGCTTTCATCCTCTACTGGAACACATTCAGAAAAACATACCACCTCCTTGAGTTACAGACAGTGTTCTCAAACTGCATTTTAAAAGACAGAAGAGTTTTCAAACAGATCAGTTGCTCAGGATTCCTCCTAACTTTATTATTTCCCCCTCATTAACTTGATTCAAACTTTCCTGCGGGTTAGGGCGTTGATGACCTGCCTGGATGGGCCAATTCAGTTCTGTCAAGGTGCTGCTTGGTGCTTCCTGGTACTATACCATTTACGTTTTAAAGATAATGATGAGCAGTTTGAATTGGGTTTGGAAACCTTCTGTTAAGCAGCACAGTGACTTTAGGATTTTGTTACCTGGTCTACAAAGGGCCCATCATGAAACCAGGCAACTACTGCATTTCACAATAACTATAGTTGTTGAACCACATAAAACATGTTTAGGAAAGTGTCCCCCGTAGCATTAAATGCACTCTTGCCCTGTTTCTTTTACAGGAACACATCACCCCTCCCCCGCCATCTGGGAGCTGATTTCCCAGGCTCACAAGGGCAATGCCTGGAAAGGCTTTTTCAAAGATCCTTCTGGGATACATTATGGAAAAAAAAACACGTCCCCTTCAGAGATATATCTGATGAAAAAAAATACTACCTCACTGACTTCTTTCTTCTCTGTCACATCGGATATCAAGTGAGGCAAACAAGCTTCTTTTTCCTCCTCATTTTTAGATTTTAAAGTATTTTTTCCACAGCTGCTGGGCTACCAAAGGGAAACCAATCAAAATATCAGCGCATTAAGATGCAAAAAGGAGTCACAAAGCCAGTCCAACTTGCAGTCACATGCCCTGCGATTGTTGAAGACACCATGCTAGTCCTACAGAGCTTCTCCCATTTGTTCTTAGGGAGCTGTGAAGAGCACTGGTTGAGACAGCCACAATGTCACATAATCAGGACACAAGACTCTCTTGGAAAGCCTGGACCGAAGGAGGAAAAAGAGGACATCTGGGTGGGCATTGTGAGTGTTGGGATATTGCTGCCGTTGACCCAATGCAGGAGGACTATTATAACGTTATATATTGCGAGAGGAAACAAGTCTTCTCTCACCTTTATTCACACTGTATATAGCTTTTATCTTGACCATCTCTCCAATCTTGTCCAGTATTTTAATTGTAATCTACACCTTTGCCAATTGTACTCTTTTTTTGAAGTTAGTTTGAAGTTCCATATGCAGTCACACCACCAAATATAATATTAAAATGTAAAGGACAAACAATGTAGCGATTTCAATCACTTTATATGAAATCTTTTTTCAACTGTCATAATGTATCAGTCTTTTCACCAAGCTACCCAAAAGGATCCTGAGTTCCTCTCTCTGGTTGCTCACTCTTTACTGTGTATGCAATCGGGATAGGTCTTTCTCCCAACAGGCATCACTTTGTACTTGCATACACTAAAAGAAATTTACTGTTTTAATAGCTGTTCCCCAAGCTTAAGTGGGTCCTTTTGGAATTATTGGAACACTTTACTGCTCACTTTTAAGCCCAGATAATCTCTGAACCAGTTAGCAATATAAAAATTTCCTTTGTTAGAGCTATTCAATAGGGGATATTCCTATTCTCTCTTCCCAGTTCAAAAACCAGTCAATAGGTAGGAAGCTGGGGTTCAAATCCAGAGAATGATTCTAGGCTTACCAAATCTTACACCAGTTACTCATTCTTGGCCTAACCAGCCTTCAGAAGATTGGGATTATGCAATAGTTTATAATGGGGGGAAAATCTGTCTTCTCAGAGAAAAAACAGATTATAAATGCCAGCTGCCTACCTCTTCAATTCCATCTTCGTCTTTTGGAAGCCCAACCCTGCAGGCTCCTTCCATCAAAACCGTATTGGGCACCAGCTGCTCTCCTGCCTGGTTGACTTGGAGGATGCATGCCTGACCTTCACAGGGCTTCAACCTCTCTTCTTCAGGAGCTGCTGCTGCTTCTGCTGCTGCCGTTTCTGTAGTTCCTTCTCCAGCAACATCAGGCTGAATAGTCTGATCAGAACCAAGCCCTTTGCTGTAGCCTTTCTGACCCTTGAGAGACTTGGGTACACCTGATTCTGTTCTAGATTTCTGCACCATGTGGAGGACACGTTGATAGAACTTCTGATCCTCGGAATAGCACTCACTAGCTGACTGATTGTCTGCGGAGCTTTGTGCTTGGCTATCTATAGCTTCCAAAAATGGTCTTTGGGGAGAAAGCAGATGCTTTGTGGGATGTTCAGATTCACAAGAGCTCTGTAAATCCCAGGAGAAATTGTCTACTTCACCCAAGACCTGAGAAGCAAGGTGGTCAGACAGGCTGCTAGCAACACTGATGCTATTACCACTGTCCGATTCTATCTTTGGATCGTGTTTTTTCCCCTCTGTGAGTTGACCTGGTGTAGGAGATGACATTTCACTCCCCAAAATTCCTGTCTTGGCTCCAGGTTCAACAGAACCCTGCAGCTGAGAATGAGGAACAAGAGTCTTGATCTGCCATGGGTTGGACTCTGTGGCCTGGCATTGTTCAGAAGGGTTCTTTTTTTTCCTTCTGCTCTCCTTTATTCTCTCCAGAGGCCTTAATATTTCATTTTGAAAATAATGGATGTCACCTTGTCCCTCCAAAGTCCCAGATGAGATCAATGTGAAAGCAGCAGCAGAGGGAGAAAGCTGCATTTCCTTTTCAACACTATGCAAGAAGTCTTCCTTCCTGACTAGTCCATCTCCCTCCGCATGGCCTTTCCCATGGTCCTCACCTTGTTTTTCTCCCTCTAGGAAAAACGTTTTCTGCTTGACTCCCCCCAGGGCAAACACAGTCATAGCACCTGCTATAGTTGGAGAGGGTTTCTTCAGCGTTTGGAAAAAAGGCTTTATGAGGTGGATGCTATCTACATCCTCAGCTTCCAAGTCTGATAAAACACCACTAGCAGCTGCACATCTGATTTCTGTATTCGCATCTTGTTGTGCTTGATGATTAATGTCTGACCGGCTGGAAGATGCATTTCTTCCAAGAATTTTCTCCACATCTGCAAGGATCTGTTGAGTTCGGTTTGATTTTTCGGGCAGAAGTGGTTGTAGTTTCCCTGGGGCAGGGCTCGATAGCAGCCTGGACAAATCACCAGCATCTGAAATCTTTCCCTTGGGGTTTTTCAGGAAGAAGTCATTCTGTGTTATCTGACTGCCCTGTTGCTCTAGGTCAGGACTACCATGCTCTGAATACAGGACAGGAGATGATACTCGATAAAAGGACGTTGACGGAAGAATCCCTGGCTCTGACTGCATCTCCTAAATAGGCAAAAACCATCAGGTTACTGATTTTGTAAACAGGCTAATTTTCCTTCTATATGAGCCATGCAAGGAAAAACAACCCTGCATTTCTTGCTCTTGCTTGCCAGAGGAACCCATCATGATGCTTGGTAGACTTTTGATATCAGCTTGGATATGGTAATCAGCTGTTTGAATGACATACACAGTTGCAATAGTTTTTGTGAGAGGAAAATTCAAGGCAGCTAATTTATTCAAACCCTATCAAGTCTTCAGCACCAAAGACTGAAAGAAACACCCATGGAAGAAGAGCCAGGCTAGAACCGGCCCCTATGTTTTTGGAATGGTTTGAAAAGCTGTACAAAACATATTGTTCTCTCCAGTTAATACTTAAGATTTTTTTTAAAAAAAGAAACCTTTCCCAGCCATGTCAGGAAAGGGTTAAACAAAACTGAAAGTCTTGACTACTGCTAGTCTGGTGTAGTCAGCCCAGCTCCTTTATCTCATGAGGAGACAGGTCTTTGGAGGGATGGATGGAGATGAAGAACAAGAACAAAATGAGAAACCAGAAAGATTTTATCTGTTTCCCTATTCGGATAGCAGAAATGCTTGTTCAAGTACTCACCACAGGATGCTTCGATGGATCTCTTTCTTTCTTATCCTTTCTCTTTTCTGTCCTTTTCTTCTTTTTCTCTTTCTTTTTAAGACCTCCATGTTCCAGAATTTTTTCCCTTTCCTGGATCACAAGCTGGCGGTAGCGCTCATCACAGGGATGGTCCCAGGTCGACTGGCCATTGGCAAAATTGAAGTAATAGATATCGCCAGTGATATCTTGGCTGCAGACAGAGAGAGCAAGTAGCAACCGCTCAGGGAGACCCTCCCTCCCCAGGAGAAACTGGAGGCCCCCAAGGAGAGAGAAAAAGGGCAGGGCAGGGCTTGTTGTCACGGGTGTGTGCGTGTCTCTGTGTGTGTGTGTGTGTGCGAGAGAGAGCGACTGTGGTGCTCAGACTCCTGCTCCATCCTTTCTGGGAGAACCGGAGGGCATCACAGGACCTCCCAACTAGAGGAGCGCAATGGGACCTGGCGGAAAACGCCGCCGCCGTCGCCACTGCACCCGAAACCGGCGGCCGAGTCGTAACTGTCACCCAGGCAGGAAGGCGCCTGAGGGCCCGCGGAGGGTTGGGCCGTTGCGGCGCTTCCCGGGACCGGCTGACACGGCGGTCAGCACCGGCTCTCCGGAGCCCCTGAACCTCCAGCCCGGCTGAGCGGCGCCACGGGGGCCGCCGCCCAGACCCGCGCCCGGGAGGAGGAGCAGGAGCGGCGGGCAGGGCTTACCACGGCTTCCACTCGGCCGGCAGCGGGGCCACGATCCCCTCCCGGGCCAGCCACATCAGCTCCGGCTCGTGCTCCGGGTCGATGCCCACCACGCGAGCGAACTCCGGGCTCTCTGCGGAAGAGACGCGGCCGGTGAAGCGGCCTCGCGGGGCCCCGGCCGGCCCGAGGAGCCCGCGCGCCCGCCCGCCCGCCCAGGCGCCGCCCCATCGCCGCCGGGGCTCGGTGGGAACCACAGAACCGCCGGGAGATGCGCCTTTCGGCCGCGGGAGCCCCGCCGCCGCCTCCGACCCAGGTAAGAGCTCCGCGTGGCGCCGGCCGGGAGAGGCGCGCCCGCCCTGTCGGACCGCTGAGGAGCCGCTCAACTTCGCAAAGTTTGTCGCCGGCTTCCTCTCCGGGGCCGCCGCGGGCCGGGCTGCCCTGGGAGCGTCGGCTCGTCGCTGCGCCGCGCCGCGCCGGGAAGAGCCGTCTCACGTCCCGGGCGGAGTGCCCGCGAGTTCCAGCTGGCCTCGCGGGTGCGGCCGTGCACCCTCGGTTCGCCGGGCCCCGAGCCGGTCCCCGCGCTGAAGCGCTTCGCGCGGGCGGCCAGGGCTGCGTTGCCCGGAACCTCGGCCGGGCTGCGAACCTCGTGTAAAGGGAGATCCTCTCTGGATCTTTGGTCGAGGGGCGTCTCTTCTCAGCCTCCCCGCGGGAAGGCGAGCCGCCTCCTGGCCACAGCCAGTCCAGGGGCGAAGCGGATGTTAATTCTGCTGGGTGCCCGGGGGCATCACTGCCAAGGCCCCAGAGGCAGCAGGGGGCAACTCCGTCCCCTTGGCCCCTCCTTGCTGCCAACTGCCCTTCAATCAGCTCAGCATGTAGATGCCAGCAGTAGGACGTTCCTTGCAGCTTTGGGTCCTGAGCCCCCTCCAAATGCTGCACCTCTGCTGCCCTTGGCTGATGCTCCCAACACCTGGGGAAGGGGCTTGGGGCCTTCCCCCCATGTATGCAGCTATGCAGTGCCCTCCCTGGGGCTGCCTGGGGTGGGTCTGCGTGGCTCAAGGGAAAGGCAGCCTGAGTGGGTGAGGCTTCCTGGCTGAAGATCAGCACCTGCCTACTCTGGCTGCATTTGCCCCCCCCCCATCCTTTATATTTTGGGTGGGAAAGGGGGGGAGGGGGGCATTTGAGCCTTTTTGTTCATTCTGCTGGCTGCAGTGGCCGGAAGAGCCTCCTTGACTGACGAAAGTCACACTGGCGTCTCTTTTCCTAGCTGGTAGCAGTGGTGGGGCAGGGCTTTGGCAGACAAGTCATGCGGGGGGGGGGCTTTTACATGGCAGATTGAGAGGCCCCAAGAGGCTGCCCAAGGCTGCCCCAGAGAGCTTCCCTGTGGGAAAGTCTCCTGGCCTGCACTGCAGGGTTGGCATTGGCCCCGGGACTTCCGTCTCTGCCCTCCTGGCGAGGAATAGCCAACATTCACAAGGGGGGGCAGGAGTTCCCTTTTACAAGCCCC
>JANHJO010004870.1:662235-677189 GCA_032468235.1 Pseudoxyrhopus heterurus | reverse complement strand
GGGATTCAAATAATTTAACAACCGGTTCTCTGCCCTAATGACCAGCTGGGTAGGCGTGGCTGGGTGGTCATGTGACTAGGTGGGCGTGGCCAACTCGACATCACTCACGTCAAGATGCACTTCGCCTCTCCCGGCCTCTCATGACCATGAGGATGCTGCAATGGTTGTAAGTGTGAAAAACAGTCATAAGTCTTTTTTTTTCAGTGCCATTGTACTTTGAACTGTCACTAAATGAACTGTTGTAAGTCAAGGACTATTTGTAGTAGACCTTTGTAATGCCTCTTACCAGGCCTTGCAATTGTGAATGGTTGGAAGCTGCTATAATTTTAAAAATGAACATTATAGGTAGCCATTATGTCTTGCTCCCTAAACAATACTGCCTAGTCCACCTATTTTACAGAAGGAACAATTAAACATAGGTTTAGTGTATAGCTATAATTACTCCCAAAGTTTTTTTAAACGAGTACTTTGAATTAATTATTCCAGTGGTTTTCCTGCTGAAATCAGGGAGAATGTACAGGATTGCTGTGTGTGCCTCCTTTTTAAAATATTTTTCTCTACAGCTGCCACAATGGTTGAAGAAAGCCGGGATGGAAAGTGGCTAAGTATCCTGGGTGTGACAAAATGAACTCAGTGATTTATTCACTCCTTCTCTGAGTAATTAAGACTGATTGTTTATATACTATTTGGGTGGTGTGGGGGGGGGAAAGCCTGCTTCGGTGCTGAGTATGCTAGAAACAAGTAAAACCAAAAGCAATGACTCAGTTCACAGACGGGAAAAGGTCCCCCGGCGAGGAGGGAAACAAAACTTCTCTCTTTGACACGTGGAAGGTAGAAACTGAAATGAGTTTTCCTCTGAAACACGTGTCCTGACCTTTTAAAAAAAATGAAATGAATTTGATTTTTTTCTTTTTCTCAAGTTTGCCAGTGAAACATTAAAGATATGACTGTGGAAAAGGTCAGGGAATGTGTAACTGTAGAAATCTTGTTTCACTTGGCGGCATTTCCCTGAGGAAATTCACTTTCAGTCCCTCATTTATCCCTTCTTTTAAAATAAAATGCACACGTCAATCATTGCTTGATTTTTCACATTTTAATATCAATACTGTGAGCAAAAATAAGGTCTGGGAAACTTGATTTTTGAGGCAGCTGGCTCCATTCCCTTTCTTTTTGTAAGGGCAAATAAAAAAGGGGGAATTGGAAGCAGCGTTTGCTGAATTTTATAGGTTAAATTCAGGTAGAGCCAGGATACTTAAATACACTGCAGTATATATTAATATAACTAGAAAACAAAGGTCCTCTTGGTTAATCTAGCCAGCCCCCAAAATGGTCTTTTAAAGTTCAAATGTTATCAAAGATCTGGCAAGAAACTGCTTTTAATCCCTTTAAAGGCAAAGGCCTATAAGACAGTAAGAGAAAAAGCTTTCTTCAACTTGTGCTTTTCCAGAAGGACAGAAATAAAACCAACCCAACCACCGTAATTCCATAGTAGAGCTACACTGGAACAATTCAGCTCCTAAAATGTTTTGTACCAAGTTCCAATAATTATCTTGGCTAATTAGAGGCAGCTTTTCTCTGCCCAGGTCACTGTCCAAATTAAGGAAGTCAGGAAGATCAGATTTCCATTTCAAAAGAAAATGGAATTTGCTGTCTTCTTTTAAGGACTTTGGGAAATATGTTTATAATGAGTATTTTACACAAGAAAAATACAGTACACACACACACATACGTGAAAAACTTAACTTTTGTAGTTAAGTACAGGTAGTCCTCAACTTAGTTTGTTTGGTGGCCATTCAAAGTTACAACAGCACTGAAAAAAGTGACTTATGACCACACTTTTCACACTTACAACCATTGCAGCATCCCCATAGTCACATTATCAAATTTCGGATGCTTGGCAACTGGTTCATATTTATGACAGTTGCAATCTCCTGGGGTCATGTGATCAGCTTTTGCAAGCTTCTGACAAGCAAGGTGCCAGATTCACTTAACTGTGCAATGATTCACTTAACAACCCTGGCAAGAAAGCTCATAAAATGGGGCAAAACTCACTTAACAAATACCTTATTAAGCATCAGAAATGTTGGGCTCAATTGTGGATATAAGTCAAGGACTATCTACATATAAATAATCTGCAAAATTAATTTGGGATAAAGGTTTTACTCTCAACCATGTAATAGAGGGGGTCTATAACAATTTGCCAACTTGCCCTGGGACAACTCACTGCAGGACAACTTGCCATGGCCAACTCACTGCCAGACAATTTGCCATGGCCAACTTGCTGTGGGACAACTCATTGCGGAACAAGAGTTATACTAATATCAAAGACATGGAATAGAATCATTAAAGAAAGGATGCAAAAGGAGGGACAGAATGAAATGTGAATGACAAAAATTAAAATAATTATTTATTTTAAATACTGTAATTAAATTGAATTATTAAATTATCCTGTGAAGAGTTGGCCATGGTGAGTTGTCCCACAGTGAGTTGGCTGCGGCAAATTGTCCCATTCTATAACAGAGGCTTCATAACTCAATAATAACTCACATATTTTGCATTCAAAATGTTCCTAGTTCAATCCATACCACAAACGTTAGCCTTCCTATATTTGTTAGACCACCTGAAAAACTCAACTCTCTATGTTACTATTTATTAATAAGTTAAGGTCGCTGCTGTCATGTAACACCTCTCCACAAACATTTTACTGATATTTCTAGTCAATGACCTTAATAAAATCTTGGGGGATTATACACTGTTTCCAGGTACAGTTCAAAGAGCTAGTCATTTCCTACAAAGTCATATGAAATTGGGGCCAGGCTACCTTTGAGTAGTCAAATAAACCAAATAGAAGCTGTCTATCTAACAGTTTGTGGTAGAAAAGGTGTGTTGACATTGCCACCTCTAGGGAAACCTGAAGCCTTGGAAACTACATTCCCAGACTCCCCCTCTGAAACAGCTTACAACTTTTTATGGTTCCAATAAAGGATATTTGTGGCTCAGGGTTGAAATGACGGATCCTTGGTGCTTTCTGAGCTTGGTTGTTTTCTTGCAGACATTTCATTATCCAAACTACTGTATCAGTGTATCATCAGTGTACTGTATCATCAGTGCTAGTAAGGAGTGGGGTTTGCTCTCAATTTAAATTCTAGTGGCTTGCCCTGTCAGTGTTGCTGAAAGTGATCTTGGAGGATCTTTGGTTGGGCTGTTTATTGTTAGATTGTTTGGCAGTTCCTTGATTGGGGTATTGTTTATTTCTTGATTGTTGGTCTGATGTTAATCTTGGAATTAATCTATGCTCATCTGGGTATTGATTGCTGATAGGTAGGTGTTTTGGAATTTTTGTTCCCTTTTTTGCTTTCTGATTGTCTCTTTTACAAAATATGTAGATATTGTTTATGTCTATTGATGGTTAATTTGTCAGATTGCCAGGCTTCTAGAAATTCTCTAGTATTCGGAAATATTTTTAGACTTTGCTTGGTCATGTGTACCTGTTGATGGAAATCATGAGGGGCAGAACTGACTAGTACAGGTTTCTGCATTGCTACATACATACATACATACATACATACATACATACATACATACATACATACATACAGTATCTCAGTCATAATGACTTGCCATAACATTCTGGCAGGGTGAAATATATCATTAAGATTAATTAAGATAACCTTTATTGTCATTTTTTACTGTGAGCTCACTGGGACACATTAAAATGGAAAAGGTGTTGCCTGCTCTCAAAAGAAAGTATATACCTGTATCTACCCATATCCATACATAACATGATGTGGATTATGCCATTGCATAGTTGATCTCACATTCCTTCCAATGTGCCCATGTTCCCTGTTTCTCTCCCACCCCTCCAATTTGGTGAATAGGATATGCTTCTTCCATTTCTTCAGTCTCCAAAGTATTCATGAATCTCCCATCTGCAATATGCTGGTCTATATAGTTGATGTAACATTTGACTGTAATTTTGTGCTTGTTGCGCTTTTTCCAGATAGTTGACTGCTTCATTCTGGTTTTGCCACCCATTTCCCTTATCTCCTGGAGCTTCTTCAGGTTGTCTGCTTCAAGAGATGGCTGGTGAGAAAGTTTGGTCTCTCCAACTGAGTCTATAAAAAACAGTTAGATGGGACCTGTGTGGCTGTACGTAAGCTGTGTAGTACAAAACTAGCAATTCTCTATGGAAGGCTGCTTTGAATGATTTGTGGAACTGAACCTCATTGTTCCATACAGTAGAGGCCAATTTTGCTGTACAGAATCACTCTGGGAGGCAATTGTTTTATTTCTCTTCCTCCTTTCCTGTTCTCCAAAGTTACCTTGAAAAGAAATATTTTCAGAAAGCAGCATTTCAATAAAAAAAACTCTTTTTAGAGACTATCATATGTAATTTCCTATTCACGCAGGGTGCACTTTACCCAGTTATTCTCTGGCATAAGCTGATGAAATAAAGGGGAATTGCAAGTACCAGGTTTGGTATCAGAAGTGCCATTGGTCACCTACTAAGTTTTCTGCCCTCTTGCCTTTGCTACTGCCACTCCATCTTCTTGCGGGTAGATTGCATGGAACAAATGGCAACAGGAATGAGGAGAGGAAACAAAGAAGACTAGGAGTAAGTCATGCAAATGATTCCCAAGGAGGAACATAAATATGGGCAGGGATGGTGGCAAGAAGTAGAACCATTGATGACACATTACCAAAGAGCATTCTAAAAACTGGAATCAGCATTGAGAGTTGCTATTCACTTTGAGTAGTGCATGCAGGATAACTAACAAGTAAACAACATTCACAGGACAATATATACATGTATTATTCAATTTATCTGTTTGATGTAAAAAAAAATACTAGAGCAAGCGCAAGTAAAATAAAAAGATCCTTACTCTATCAGATTTTACAGAAGTTTGTGTGTGTCTGTGTGATTAAAAGCACAATACGAGGCATTCTTTTGTATGGAAAGGAAAAGAATGAATGCCTCTTTTAAAATGCTCATAATTTCTACTTTTTTACAAGCACATAAATTAATAACATCCTCTGATCTATCTAATTAGTTGGCTTCGAAGTTGTTAAGCAATTAATTGTAATTGATTAAATGTTGCAGTCTTATTTCTTATGCTATAAAAATCTCTTTTCCCTCCTACTGAAAGTCAGAGTGTAATTTTAGGAAGTTAGTATTTCTCTTGAGGTGTTCATTGTTTTCCATGATAAAATTTACCTGGAATGATCAAAGACTAGACATGCCATTTGGTTGTTTTAAATGTTAGATATGAAGCCCTCCTACTTAAATACCAATAGCAAAAATAAAACATTTTTAATTAAAAAAATCAATTTTTAGAAACAAATAACTAAACCACAATAGAATTCTAGCTCCTTTTGTGATATAGAGTTCACCAATTTTTAGAAAATAATTCTTAAGTGAACTAATTGTTAAAGACTTAAATTCTTCTATAGTATTCAGGGAAAATTTATAAATAAACTCTACGAAGGAAATAAATATCTAACTGCTATGGCCCAATGCAAAATCTACTTAATTTACATCCCATGATATTTTATGTCCTCTTGCCAAAAAGGCAAGTTACATGCATCATTGTTTAATTAATCTATTCCGTGATCAATAATACACATTATTTTTAAGTGCCAATATTTCTTATATTTGGACTAAAATTATATTGTGGATTTTGAGCAAGTCCTACCTGATGGTCGCAAAGGGAACAATATATAGTATTTTAATATGACTTAGGAAATGTTAGTAGAATGAATGATTCACATTTATTTAGGGTTTTTTTTCCTCCCTGACTCTGGAGAAATGGACAAAATACCTGTCTGCTCAATCCATACCATTTCTCCCTTTTACCTCCGACAGATAATGAGTGCTTTGCTAGCCTAATACCACAAACCTTTATTGCTCTAAACGAACTCTATTAACCTTCCTGGCAGGTAAAATAAGCTTTTCTTTCTCACTTCTTGATTTGTGGCATTTCAGAAGCTGATAGTTGGGCAGTGATAAGGAAAAACTAGGAATGAAGAGCTAGGCAATCAGCTGGGTAATCTGAATTTTGGAATTATAATTTTATACCAATTATTTTAATAAGTCAGCAGGCTCCGTAACTCCTTTACAAGGTATTCTAAAAGAAGGGCAACAAACATGTTGAAAAACCTTATACCAGATGTTCTTGAGAAGTATTCAGATGTTAGTAAGCATTATGTTTGTAAAGTTATTTTTTAATTTATCTTTTTATTGCTTTTAAAATAATGACTGAGAAACAGAGAAAACACCAAAGTAAAAATACCTGCTTTGTCAAAAAAAAGTAAAAACATATAGAAAGTATTTTTTTTAAAAGGGAAAAAATACAAAAAAATATACAATATACTATGTTAAATGGTTGCAGTTTTATATATAGATATCTAATGGAATTATTATTCAAGTACATATATGCTTCTAATAGAATTATGTAACTATAATTTCAACCTATTATATTTCATTATCTTTATCCATTCAAAATCTATAACTATAGGCAATCCACTCATAGGTAGCAAGTGTAATATGGGATTCAATCCATTGAATGAAAGCAGCCAAACATTATCTTTCAATGCTGCAGTATCAGTCTTTTGGGTATAACAAGGGCACAGAGAAACCATTTATGTTTTCTTGTTGTCAAATTCCAAGTATTAAGTAAGTAGTTCAAAAGAATATTATCATCTGAAAATGTTAAGCTTTTCTCCCATTTTTATATAATACAATATTTTTTTCCAAACACTTGGAAGTATTATTCCAACAAAATGCAGTTTTTGACAGTTATTTTTTATATAAACATAACAGAGTCCAAAACATTCTAATTATTCTTTGTTGTATAAATCATAATTTGAGATCCATTGACTGTTGCTATAGAAATTAAATACTCTCCCATTATCTAGGTAATTTAGGGACCTCTAATTTTTTATTCCATTAATTCTTTTAGCATCTCAATATTAAATGTATTCATTGATAACAAATATCTATAAAAACTATTAGTATGTTTTTTAGTTTCAAACGATTTAAGAAGGTGTTCTAGTATCTTGAGTGTGTCAGAAACTGTAAATGCTGCTGGTCCAAACAATGTTGTTAACAAATATTGTAACTCTAAACATTGCCATTTAGTTACATCTGGTAGATGGTATTTATCTCTCAACCCAGAGAATGTTAAAAATCTTTTTAATCTGTCAATTGATCCAAAGTAAATATCCCTGCTTTCATCTAATTTTTCCATATTTTTATCTTTTCCCCAGTTGTTAAAATTGTATTTCCCCATAAAATTTATATAGCATGGGGGGAGGGGAAGCTGAAATATTTTTATTTTTCATTACACTCCATAATTTTCTAATTGATGTAATTGTTTCCAGAGACACTAGAGTTTTAGTATTCAGTATTCAGATGCTAATAATTGTCCAGCTGACCAAAGTTGCCCAATTCAGAAAAATAAACACCAATCGTTGGCTTATTGGCAATTTAATCATTGACAATAGGTAACTATTAGGATGTACTCCAGATTTGGAAAACCAGATTCCTTCCTCACTAATTGGTAATTGCATTTTTCTGTAAATCAGAATCAAAGACCCCCATAACAATTTTCTAAAAGAATTTATTTTTTGAAAATATTTTTCCCACACAATATATGTTTGTAAAGTTAGCTTAAGTACAATAAGAAATTTGGTTCCAAAGTATTTTGAATTGTTCAGGTGCAATAGCTGTCTCTTGTGTCCCAATGTGTCACCCTTCCTTAATCTGTTCTGTTACTGAAAAGCTTTTAAAACTAATTCTGCCCTTCCCATCTCTTCTGATTGGTGAATACGTGACACACAATATATGATAAGAGCTAAGAAAAGCCATCAGGCTACTTAAGAATTCTACATATTCTATCATTACGCAATAATAATAATAAAAGCTATCCAAACTGCATCGCAGTTTGCTTGTGAGTAGCCATCTGATGGGATGAAAACCTGTTTTCAGGACCAAGGGGTTAAGTGAAAATGAAATTATAAATCCAGAGCCAGACTGGGAAAAAAAAAACCCTCAAGGTCAGGTCTAAAAAACAAATCAAAAAGTGTTGCAAAGAAAAAGCAGAGAATACAGGGATTTATCAACATTTAGCAATAATTGGTTCCCTAAGCATGAGACTACTTCTATATTTATACAATCAGCACCTACAGATGCTTATCTGTAACTGAGACCCAAATAACTTCTGACTTCATAAGGACTTATTTGGATCTCAGTTACAGTACTGATTGTACTAAAGTATTTGTGGGTGCCATTGTGTGAATATAGAATTGGCCTTTTGGTTTCTGTGGGCCTAAGGCATCCCCATTGCTGCAGAGGCTATTCCTTATCAGAAATTAGTGTTTCTCCACAGTAGATAAGAGGTGAAAAGGGCCATAGAGACGAAGAGTATTGTGTTTCAACAATAAAGGGCTTGATATAGCAGCATTTGAGATGTTTGCACCGGGGCTTCACTTCATAAAAAAAATGCCTTTCCTCTCCACTTGCGATTCAGCAAAGTGAAGTTCTTCACATCTGAATATGAACTTTTGTGTTTACATGCTGTCCTCCACTTACAACAATTCATTTAGTGACCATTCGAAGTTACAACAGCACTGAAAAAAGTGACTAATGACTGTTTTTCATACTTAGGACCATTACAGCATCCCTGGGTCACACGATCAATATTCAGATGCTTGCAAATAGTTCATATTTATGACGATTGCAGTGTCCCAGGGTCACCTTTTGCAACCTTCTGACAAGCAAAAACAAGCCACTTAACACTTAACAACCGTGTTACTAATTTAACAGCTACAGTGATTCACTTAACAACTGCAGTGATTTACTTAACAACTGTGGCAAGAAAGGTTGTAAAATGCAGCAAATTTCGCTTAACAACCATCTCACTTACCAGCATTAATTATGGTTGTAAGTTGAGGACTACCTGTATTCAGGCTGAGCAGAGGAGAATGCAATAAACAAGGCAGGGGAAGTAGAATTGCTTGACAGAAGTTCCTTTGTTCCAGGCGTGATGACTTCTGGGAGAAAAAATGAATGGAGGGAGAGATTGTTTTATTAAATTTCAAAAGTTCTCCAAACTCTCTGACAAACCCTTTCCAAAAAATTGAATAATTTGTGGAAAATAACCCAGAAATAATCACATCCTAGTGCAGTGCCAGCCCACCCATTAACAAATGAAACATGTGAAGAACAATTGCTGATATGAGGGAGACGGAGAGCAGGAAATAGCAAGGTGTGGCAGCTGGTGTATAAACGGCACCAGGCATATACTAACCCCCCCCCCTCCTTTCTTTTAAACAAGGATAATAACTGTAATAAACAAAGGAGCAATTGTGGCTGGGAGCACTGGAGAGTAAGATTAGCACTTGCCAACAAGGGAAGCTGCCAGTCAGCAAATTAGCCTGAATAAAGGGCTCCTCTGGACATCCCATTCTCCTTCACTGTAGGATGTCAGGACCCAAGAGTTAGATGCCGTGTTCTAAACTACAAAAGAGCATTCTTCATCTCTGAAGGGTTTTTGTAATGAGAGCTTACGCATAACGGCCATCTTTTAAGCTTTTAGCTCACAGCCAGTTCCCATGCAGTACTTTGGCTGTCATTAGCAGGCGGGCTTCCAGCCATGGTGAGTAGGATGGCAGGATAGAAGCTCAGGCTGTTATTAGCATTATTCTCCCTGGCATCTTCTTTGCCAAGCCAACTCGAAACTTTTATGCCAGGGGTTCTGCAAGAGTAAGCACACCCCCTAGAAAGTTTAGGCAGTTTCTTGAGATCCTCTTATTGTTCCTCTGAACGAATTACCGTTGATTGATTAAGCTGTTTTAATTTATTCCCGGAGGAGTAAACAAATATTCTTGGTGAGAAAAACCAAACCAGGAAGCAGCTACCACAGCTTCTCAGGAAACTCTGTTTTGAAAGGCACCACCAAGAAACCACAGGCTTGACCTGCTTCTGAAAACATAACAAGGTCTGCCAGAATTGAGGTGCTGCAAGGGAAGATGTGCTCCCCCTTGGAAGAACAATAGACCAATTTTCCAGTTGTTTCTCTCTGATAAGATACACTTGAGCAATGAGCGTTTATGAATGTTTCCTCATTTCTAACAGCACTAAGCGGTAGACATTCAAACAGGCTTTATGTGTATCTTTGTCCAAGCTGAGGATTGTATTTGGCTTTTGAGTGGCCTCTTGGAGGATGTGCTCAAAGAATTGGTTGCAACGCAAAATTTGTTGCACTTACAATTACATTTAATTTAAATATATATACCTAGTTAATATTATTTCCAATTCACATTCATACAGTATTTAATAATTTGTGCTTTTGATTCTATTATGTTATTTATTTATATTCCACCTTTATTATTTTTATAAATCACTCATGGCCGCAAACATATCCGACACACCTTCCTCCTCCTCCTATTTTCCCCAGAACAACAACCCTGTGAGTTGGGCTGGACTGAGAGAGAGAGTGTCTTTCCCAAGTTCACCCAACTAGCTTCCATGGTCAAGGCAGGACTTGAACTCATTTTCCCCTGCTTTCTACCCCTGTGCCCTAACCACTAGACCAAACTGGCTCTCCTGTTTATTTGTCCAGTTTGTCTGTTTGTGATTGATAACAGCTTCCTGAAATCTCCAGCAGCACACATGAACTTCTGCAATAATTCTTATTCAGACAGACATGTGCTAAATCTTTCCCCATATGTGCAGCTACTAGAAGTGAAAACCCTCCAGCATTGTTTTTAAAGTGTTTCTTCAACACACCAGTTGAGAAAGAGACAGATGAATGAGCACAAGTATACTTCTATTGACTTGGATAAAAAGGTGTGTTTCCCACCATCTGTTCTACAATTATGGTACCTCAGGAAAAAGGAAAACGAATACAGAATCCATATTCTCTAATTTGGCATTCCATTCCAAAGGAAATGTAGTAATATTATCTGTTATGACAAATGAAATACAGGGATGAGTTGCTTTCAAGTAATAATTTTCCTAGGCAATCAGCCTGGCATAATTATTTCACAGAGTTTTAAAAACAGCCTTTCTCAAGCCCTATTGTTCATTTTGTTTGTTTTTTTAACCAGTTCTTATTCCTCCTCCTCCCTTTTTTTTTTTTTAACTTTAGCAGCTGTTAGAATTCACTGTTGCTTGTATCTATTGACCACTGGAGAATAAATGTAGGGATAGTTGGCAGAAGGGTCTTGTACCTCCTTCCCTCATATGGGAGCCTTTCTTTGCATGTCTCTATGTAACAAGCATCTACTGAGTATTACATTCTCAAAGCTTTCGTCACTTTTTTCATGTCTCGATTCAGCTCTCTTTTGATTCTGACCAGTGTGGTTCGAATTCCAATTTGTCTGGCTCTTCATCTATAGTAGAGAAAAGCAAGGATCCAATCTCAGTCGGTCATCTGGACTAGAGGTTTATTCTTCCAAACTTTCAGATTCTTGCTGGAGCCCAACCTCAGTGAACTTCTTTCTCTTCAAAATGTTCTCTGCAACATTATTCCTGGGACATGTATATTTGGCTTCATTCGGAGAAGAGAAGCTTCAGATTCTTAGCTGCAGAAAGGCTGTATAACTTTGATTTCGTATCATCAGGTGATTGCATAACCTAAAACCTTGATTTTCTTTGATTCAAGCACCAGTCCCAGACAATTTTTTTTATTTATATCCCTCCCTTTAGAGTTTCTCACCCATACTCTCTCTCTGCTGTGTAACACTGCTGTTCCATAGAACATCCAAATAGACCATTAAAGGAAAAATGATGGCATAGTTACAGAATACCTTTTGATTACTAGAACACTAGATACCATGCATCTGAAAGCATCCTTAGCCCCAGTCCATTTTTAAAAATCCATTTTTATATTGATTCTGAGCATCATCTGAGTTGCAAATCGCTCTCTCTCCTGATGGGCTGGTATATTTATTTCTACCCCTGGCAGATTTGATATCTAAACGTGGCAACATTATGAATGACACAAAATCTATTTTGGAAATGTCTAAAAGGAATGGGTTATTGTTAATCTTCTCTGGGGTCTCATATTCTAGCCTTGTTGAATCAAGGCACTTAGCACAGAAGTGCAGTGTATTAAATGTGGCAATAATAATAATATTGCCAGGTCAATAATATAAGACCCCCCAGTGACCAAGATTCACAACTCATTAGTTTACAATCATTTTGATTATCAAAGAAATGCACTTGATTCTATTGCTTCCATTTAGATCCTGAAGAAACAGTGAAGGGTTATCTCTGATAACATGCTGAGAAAATCCAGCAGGCATGAATCCCTTCAAAACATAGATTGTAGCTTGCTTCTCCCCATAGCGCAGGTAGAAATGGGTACCAATTTTTTTCCTTTAAAAAAGTGTATGATTTAGACAAAGCAAGAGACGCCCATTGATTCCCACTGAATTATTCTATTGATTAAAAAAAATGAGTGAAACTGTGTGTGTGCATGTGCGCATACATGCGTGCCATTCTGGATGTGTGCTCAAACATAACCTTGGAAGTGTCCAAATTAAAAACTTAGTTCTTTTCTTTTATAAACCCACACCTGGAATATGTTTTTAAATGGATATATATTTAGATACTGCTTCTGAAATACTATCATGCAGTTTGTATATGTGTGCATGTGTGTGTGTGTATGTGTA
The DNA here is from genome assembly GCA_032468235.1 of Pseudoxyrhopus heterurus. Classification (NCBI taxonomy): domain Eukaryota; kingdom Metazoa; phylum Chordata; class Lepidosauria; order Squamata; genus Pseudoxyrhopus; species Pseudoxyrhopus heterurus. Next base: position 664,511 of record JANHJO010004870.1, on the reverse strand, counting down.
TATATATATATGTGTGTGTGTGTGTGTGTGTGTGTGTGTGTGTGTATCTATCTCAGAGTCTGCTCCCTATTGTTCTATATGTATGCTCGTGTAGAGCCGAGTGGCTAGTACTAGACCTACTATAAGTGCTATACAATCAACAGATGAAGCTGTATATATTATTTGTAGGAATCAGACAGCTGTAAAGAATATATTGAAGCAATCTGTAAGGTGGAACAAAGTGAGATAAGGAAATAAGAACCATTTGAGATTATAATATTTGGCTTCGTTGTGCACCGGGTGTGCTGTCAAAATTATGCATGCCAAATGTGATATTAAAGCTCTCCTATGTCCTGGCTTCCTCCATGGTGGAAGAAGGAAGGAATGGGAGCCCTATGAATAGATGCAGATAGAGCATCTTGGTCTAGATCTTTTTCACTTTCCTCTGACTTTATCCCTTTATCAGATTCATTCTAGAATATGAGAATTTTAGCCTTATCTGTCTCTGTTATTTTCTTTGTAATCTAATAGTGAGGTAATGTTGGTGTTTAATTCTGTCCCTTTTTATACTTTTTTTGTCCATTTTACAAATCTGGTACAACTGACTTGCTGGAAATTCAGCTGGAGGAAAGGCTAACAAGTACTGTAAAATAGCTTAAATTTGGAACTGCTGGTTCTTTCTGCTTGAGTGAATTACAAAAGAGTTCTGATGATACAACATTTACTGTATTATTTGCAGATCATGCTGTTTACCTCCAGAAAGATGCCTAATATTCTGATACTGTTTTGCCCCAGGCTTCTCGCTCTTTGAAAAGCAGTTCTTTTGTGTCTTCAGGATTGCAGATTTCTCTCAGATTTCAGAGTGCTTTGCCACTGCCTGCTTCATACAGCTGATAGAGAATATCTGGCCCAAGGTACCCTTTCTGGCTTTGTGCCTAAGGTTCACTAGAACTCATGGTCTCCCTGTTTCTAGCTTGGTGTCTTAACTATCACACCAGATTGGCCGTCTTTTCTCTTGACTGTGTCATTATTGATGTTAGGTTTCATTGCCAGGAGAGGCTTTTTGCTCTCTTGTCTAATTTTAAAAAATTAGTAGCAGTTTCAAAAAGTTCTATTTTTAAGTTTTGCTTTCTACAAACATGTGGTGGATTAAAATGTAGGACATTTAATAAAAAAATTCAGATTTATACAAAATCAAATTGAATCTCTCAGTTAGCTGCTAACACAGATCTCCATGTTACCATTGTCTATTTCAGCAATAATTGTACACAGTTTTATTAACAAAAAAAGATTTTTCACCAAGTTCACCTCACAATAGTTTTCACCCTAGCAAGAACTGACTTTCTAATTATTTATCTCTGCAGCCTAGTCATCAACCAATATTTTTTGGATATTTTGGAAGGATTTGTTTTAGAAGCCTGTCTTAGTTGCAGAATCTTCAGAACTGAAAATAATGGAAGGAAAGATAGAATAATCAAAGCACTCAGTTGCACAATAGCTATTTTATGAAACTTACCTACATTTAAGGGGGTGGTGTGATGGCTCAGTGGTTAAGATGCTAGGCTTGTCAACTGGAAAGCCGGCAGCCCAAGTTTCTAGATCCAAGTACCACATGATGGGGTGAGCGTCTCTTCTCATCCCAGCTCCTGCCAATCTAGCATACAATGCAAGTAAATAAATAGGTACCACTTTGGTGGGAAGGTGACCACACTATGTGTTGTCATGCTGGCCACATGACCGTGGAAATCTTTTTAGACAGTGCTGACTCAATAGCCTTGAAATGGAGATCAGCACCGCCCCCTAGAGTCAGCAATGACTACCACAGAGATGTCAAACTCAAGGCCTGCGGGCTGGATCTGGCCCGTGTGTGGTACTTAGATCTGGCCCACAGGGCCGCCCTGGAAACAGTGAAGGACCGGCCCATGGTACTTCTGCCAGCCAAAATGGAGCTTGGGAGGACCGTGCACAGCCCTTCCGAGATCTGTTTTGGCTGTGACTGCCTCCTGCAGCTCTTTGCCAGTGAAAATAAGCTCAGGAGGGCAGCCCTCCCGAGCTCCATTTTCACTGGCAGAGGGCTGCGGGACAACAAGCTGGCCATGTCCACCCTGGCCACACCTACCCCTGCTACCCCCACTCAGCCTCCCGAGGTCAAACACAACCCTGATGTGGCCCTTAATGAAATCGAGTTTGACACCCCTGGACTAGCAGAATATAAAGTCTGCAAGGATTCCTTTACCTTTATCTACATCTACAGAGTGACATAATGAATTAGGAATAAATTGCAAAAATAAAAAAGG
>JANHJO010004870.1:504960-523401 GCA_032468235.1 Pseudoxyrhopus heterurus | reverse complement strand
GACAGGAAGGCCTGGAGGAACGTTGTCCATGGGGTCGCGATGGGTCGGACATGACTTCACAACTAACAACAACAACATCATAAAATATTCTCAGCTCTCAATCAGCTGATCCCACCCTATACAGAATTCTACGTCATTTACCCTAGTATGAAAGCTAAACAAATAATAAATATTACTGTAAGGTCTTTGTTCTTATTGTTCTCTTCAATCATGTCCAATTCTCTGAGACTGCATAGACTACTCCCTGCAATTTTCTTATCAAGGTTTTTCAGATGTGGTTTACCATTGCCTCCTTCCTATAGCTGTGAGATAGTGACTAGCCCAAGGTTGCCCAGCTGGCTTTGGGGTTAAAGTGTAACTGGAACTGGAGTGATTGTAGCCTGATGCCTTAATCACTACACCAAACTGATTCTCATCGTCAGTATACCATTTCTTATATAAGTGTGAAGCCTATTCACATCATGACAAGTACCAGTGTGCTTTCTAGGTTGAGAAAATCAACTTTAATACTTTCAAATCACCCAACAGTACCAGATACATGAAATACAAAATCTGCAGTTGAAAATAGTAGCACGATGGCATAGAACTAATACATTAGGACTAAAATAGTCTCCAATAAAAGGAATACTATCAGCAATAAAATCACTAAACCGTTTAAAGAAGAGAGCTTTCAATCTAGCTCTGAAAAAAAATTAGATTTTAAAATGCTTGGCATTTTGAAGAAAACACTGAACTCTAGATGGAACTGAAAAAAGCACTGTGATTCAGCCACTGATCGCAAGCACAAGCAAGAAAATGAACAGTAGATCTCTTGTTCATGGAAATGTGCACCCAGTAGCCAGAGCTAAGTATTTCTCATTGCCGCCAACCCCACCCTCAATATACAAAATGCTAGACTTCTATTCCAGGCAATTGCACCACTCCATTATTCTTAGCCATGAAATAGTAATGAAAAGGACTCTTCACTTGCCCATCACATAATGTAGCATCCCCCTCTGAAGGCCTGGATAGCTTGGAAGCTCAATGAACGTGTCTTCAATAAAAGTGAAGTGAGCAAAGTGAGATCTAGTAAACCCAGGTTAGAACAGAGGGAGGGTCTCCTGAAAGATGTTTGCCATGGCCACCAAGCTTTCTTTATCAGGCTAAACCAAGAAAGAAGAGGAGGGAGATACAAGCCTAAGCTCTCTAGGTTCTATAGTAGCTAGTTTGATCAGTTTGTAGGAGGGGGTGGTTGGATCTTCTGTATCCATTTGGCATTAGTTAGCCCAGGCATGAAAAGTTGTAATCTCATACACATGGAGGATACCACTTTGGGAAGTTTGCCATTCAAATGGGAAATGAATCAGGACTTAATAACAATATTATACATCAAAAATTGAAAATAAATTTAAAAGACATTTCTACCAAGCTAGATGCTTGTTCACAAGCAAAAATGCGCATTCTAGTGGCTGAGCTTGCCCATTGAACTAAGCTGTATTTTAAAATTGAATCAGTCACAATTGATTGTGTCCGCCATAAACTATGATTTACAAATCATAATGGCTAGATATATTTAACAGGCTAAGGGAAACCCAGTTAAATAAGATCTTGGCTTAGTGCAGAATTCAAAGCCTATCACTGGGTCTTTTTTTCCATTCCAGAGGAAAAAGATTCACCCAAAACTTTTAAAGAATGGCCTCCATTGTTTTCAACAGGAGAACAAATGCTTATATTTCTAAAAGCATTGTCTATGTTAAACTACTGAAGCTACGAACTGCCTGGTATGAATTTTCTGTATTTTGCCAAAAATGCATTTCAAAAGGAGTGGAAACATACTGCTTGTCTTTCAAAATCCAGTGTTTGCCCCTTAACATTCAAGCACTGTAAACCATAACTGTTTAGAAAATTGAAAAGTCCTTGGAACTAACCCCCTAGAAAGTTTCATTAAGATTGATCGTGTACTTTTGGAGATATTAAATGTTTTAGCCCCTATTATATTCTTGATGCAACCTTAATTATTCTGGCGCTATCATGCCTGAATAATAATGTGAAATTTATACATTTTGAAGGCAAGACATTTTGAATGGTAGAGCTTATAGAAACAGCCTTTTTTTCCCTTTTTTTGGGGGGGGGGGAGCTGAAATTGAAAAGTACAGAATTTGATTAACACCCATATGGAAAACTGCATATGTAAATTATTATATTTCAGAATGGTCATTGGCATATATTTAGGGCAGTATTGAATTTCCTCAGGGAAGCAAATTTTCCTTTCTAACCTGCTGAATTGCAGCCTATTAGCTTCTGCTTGCAGCAATTTAGAATTCTTTCCATTACTGCTTTTTGTTCTCCATTTGCCTCTCCCTGGGATTCTTGTTTCCCAAGTGGCTTGTACTAAACGCAGCGACCTTACAGCATGGTGAGTTTAGTGCCCCTGACATTGTCACCGAGGGGAAATGAAGCCATGTTTTTTTACCTTCCTTTTTCATAGAGGTGGTGAAGGGAAATTTTCTCCATAGTTAAGATAACTGGATCCACATTTCATGCTGGGCTGTTATGCATGACATCTATTGCCGAGATTTGCAAAATATCACAGCAAAGCAGGGAGCCTTGACTTTGATGCATTAGCATCTTCTGCACAGTGTCTAGGAACTTCTAAACCACTCCTCACACACACACAAAAATAGCTAAAACAGAGCCCCTGGTAAAAAGTAGCACAGCAAATGCTCCTTCCAGTTCAGGTTCCTGTACACATGTTATGCTCTTCTCTCAATCATGCTGAGATAATCTATTACCTTCCACAGATACCCTGAAAGCTGCTTGAGAATGGGTTGCTAACCTGGCAACATTACGTTTCTATGGACCGTCGCGTGTGTTTGCAGAGAAACTCTATATAGTGAGGAGCCCTTCCTCATTAAAAGTCATCTTTTTCCAGAATGAAAAGGGCTTGAGGGCTGGGCTGGCCTTTTTTTCAGTACCAAGGACAGTTCCCTCTTTTTACTCAGTTTTTCTCATCGTCTGCAAAATTGGGTTATTTCTCAACAATTAGTGAGAGGAGTGTCATTTGAACTAGTGAATTCAGCAGATATTTTAGTTCTTCTATTTTTCTGTTTCTTCAGCCATAATACTGAAGAGAGACTTTGGAAATATCCTACATTAAAAAATATTACAGTACCATAACCTTGGGATTTCTCATTCACATCTTCTTTATATTGCCTTTGCTATATGTAATATTAGAACTAAAAGATTTGGAGCAAAAGCTTGTATTCACTGCTGCTCATTTTGACACAATTGGGTTTACTGACTGGAAGGAGAGTTGGTTTTCATATACATATAATAAAGTTGGGAAGGATCTTTCTTTCACCTACATCTTGCCCATGTGCCTTACTATTCGGTATCTATTAAATGTCCTCTTGGAATGTTATACAATAGCACTAGAGAAATTATTTCTTTGTCCAGTAGCAGTTTTTATCTCGTTGGCTCATGGTAAGTAAGAAAAACACAACACTTTTCATATCATTTCCCTAATTCATACACTTCATTGAAAATTGGGTGTGTAAGACTCCATTTAAGAATTGAATTTTAATAAATAGATCATTTAAAAGTTAAAATATTTTATCATGTTATTTTTGAGATGACAAAAAGAAAAGAAAGCATTGGTTAAACTTGTTTGTAGCAAAATCATTCACTATATTTTTCCAACCCTTTTTTGTCCTTGCAAGCCATCCTTGCTTCAACCAGGTCTATGCATCACTTCTCAAGTTTCTTGTTCTTTAAATTTCTCACTTCTCCTTCTTTCAGGATTTTATTAATTGCAACCACTTACAGTTTTCTCAGCTTTGCCCTTCTTCTTGACATTTCCTCTTTATACGTTTGTTTTGATCCACATTAATTTTCTCTATATGATCAAACCATTTCAGCATACTTCTTTCCTAATAGTCACTCTCTTTTTTACATAATCCTTGGCATCCATTCATTCTTGACCCAATCTCATCCTGCTTTACTGCACCCCACTCCTGCCACAATCCACTTACATGTATGTCTCTCTTTTTTAAAAAAAATATTTCTTTATTAAAAAAAATTTAAAACATGTATGTCTCTCTTGACTTACCCAACCCTCTTTTCCATAACACAAAATAGCCATGTTCTTATACACAATCCTTATCTACAGATCACATGTCACCCAGTATCTTTCTTCCGGCATTTCTACAGCTTAACATTTCTTACTCCATTTCCCCATTGTTAGTAAACTGTATACAAAGGTATACTGTATACATTAATTCATTTAATTATTCTAATTTTAGGTCAAGTATGTGTAACCTGCCATCCTTGATGAAATTTTCTCTCTCAAAAAAAATTGCTCATTTCAATTCCATCCCAAAATATTTAATCACTTTTATATTTCATTCCAAACTCCACTCTACTGGGGTCTTTTTGTTTAGCTCTCTTCACTCACTTCTAAAATATGTTTTATTATTATTTATAACAAAACCAGTCTGAATTTTTTTTGCCTCCTTCAGTCTTAACCATTCCTTTTTCTCTTTGACTACATTCTTTCCAATCATCTTTTTAATCTCTCTGCAGATTATACAATAACTTTCCCTCATCATTTTTTTTAGCAATCATTATTTTGCAATGCAAAAAAAAAGATGAGAGATAAGCACATACTTGAAATGGACTTTTTAAAGCAGATACTCAGCAAATAGTCACAATTTTATTCATTTATAGGTCCACAAATCACCCTGTCAGTTTTAATGTGCTTCCTTTCTTTTTGTTTTTTTCACATATTCAACATATTTTCCTCTCTGATCACATTCATTCAGTTACTATTTTTCTCCAAAACTTCATCCCTGTTTTTTCCATCATCACCATTCACTGGAGTGTAAAAAAAAAAAACAATAACCAGATATGAATTCACACTTTCAAATACACCCACAACAAACTAAATGACAGTAATTAATTTTTTTTGCTGACATTGTAGCCTTTCTTTCATAATTAAGCCTAAACCTTCATTTCCCTGCAGGATTCATCAGTTCCATTTCACAAGATCAGACAAACTTAATTCAGATTTGTTGCATTTATTTACCCCTCTGGTTATTTTTACAAACAAATATATCTGTTTTTCTTCATTTCATGTGATTTATTCCACTTGCTTTCAAGTCAAAATCTCCTGTAGACAATTGTTCTTGTCAGATACTATCACAAACATTGACCCCTGCCTCTTGGCTTTGGTCAACTTCCACATAACACTTTTTAGTAATATTATTTGATCATTAGAAGAATTCTAGGTATGGCTTTTTATATATATATTTTTGGTGGATAGAAATCCTAAAATAATTTTTGCTGTTGTGGGTTTGTAAGATAACCAGTAGAATTAATGATTCATTAATAATAAAATGGATGAAGCATAATCACAGACTTCTTTTAAAATCGAGTATATAATATTATGTTTGTGTATTGCCTGGATCTGTAACCTGTAATAAATATAATTGACTTAACTTTTAATAACACAGAGAAGATTTATACTTAGTTACAAGGCACTGTCATTTGCATTACTCCCCATTAATAGTAGGGCCAATTTTAGTTTGTTTCTGCACATTTTGAACAGTATATCACAAGCACAGTAAAAACCAATTTCCCTTCAAGCTTACTTACGCTTTTCTGTACAAGCTAAGGCCTCTACAAGTTAACTTGCAAGCTAGCATATTGTTGCTTGCATCCCATTCACTAGGAGGTACATGCAATATAATGATGGATACTCAATATCCATGTTCTTTAAATTATATTTTAGTTTTTTTAATCCATGTTTTTAATTTCTGAATCTCTTTTAGGCACAAATTTCTTATTTTCATTTTTACTGTTAGGTGCCTTGAGCTGCCTGGCTTGCAAAGGAAGTTTAAAAAGCGGAATATAAATTCAAAAATAAAGGCTTAAAGAAAGAATTTATTAAGTAAATATTACACAGACTATCTTGCTTACTAAATTTCCCCATGGCAACACAGTCATGAAAACTGGCAAGGCTGTGAAAAGGATTTTATTCATTATAGGTAGAATGTAATGGAAAGGAGTGTAATGCAGTCTTTTAAATCTCCCTTTGAGAGAAAGCCATACTTTAAAAAAAAAGAGTTTAACATAATATAGATTATCAAAGAGGTTTCTGGTCTCTGTGTATCATCTTTTGCCTCATGCCTGATTTTAATGGAAACATATTAAAATGCTAAGATAATAAATCATTCTGCTTGATAAGGGGACTCTCTAAACCTTTGATTAAACTTGATTTCTCACAGGTTTCTCCCTGTTCAGACTTCCTCCCACATGGACAGGTTTTTCTTCTTGTGCCATTAGGCTCCCCCTTCCATCCTTTTGAGGCTCCTTCCTTTATGGAGGAATCCACTATCAGCCTAAATGTGAAAGTTCAAAGCAATCCTTTTGCCCAGCCAGGAAGAGCAAGAATCTAGGCCACGCCTTCTTCCCGCCCCTCTTTGGCAAGTGATTACAGATTTAATTAAAACTAGCATGGTAAATTAAAAAATATATTAAAATGCAATTAGCGTGTGTAGTGACGGGTGACTATGGAGAGTGTTATATAAATGTTTTAATTAGCGTGCCAGCTAGCGATAGTGCCCCTCCATTGCTTCGTTGCTGAAATTCTTAGATGAGGGTGGAGTACTAGGAAGGTGGCACAGAAATTTCAGCTCAGTAAATCAAGAGGCACAGTTTGTTCATTTCAATCCCATTACAACTTGTGCTTGTGTTGCTTGCAAAATCCGTGGTTGCTGTTTACCATCCCTAATGGGGAATCAAGGGATAACATTAGGGAGATTTTGAATTGGGTTTCATAACATTGCTGTGAGAGTTTTGAAAATGCAATTCTGTTCAAAGATTGTGGTTTGTCCTTAACAAAAGCCAATTCAAAATTAACATTGAATGGATTACATACATACAATCACAATTGCAATGAATGTGTACAAAGCTACAGATTCATACAATAGATACTGGTATTTGCGCATTATGCTCCACTGAGAGGGGATAATGGAAGAACCAGAGATGAGTTCTGTGAAAAATTGTGCAACATTAAGAATAAATGCAATCCAGGGGAGAAAATTATCCTGCTAGGCAACATGAATGAATGGGTGTGAATAATGTAGGAGAATAAAAAAAAAATGACTGGGCATTTCAGAGACCCAAAAAAGAAATGAGAATAGTCACTATTTTATGAGTATCTGCTTAGAATAATCCCTATGTTTCAAACACAGTGTTTAAGTATAAATCTATTCATATATACACGTGACAAAAGAATGAAAATAAAAGTGTGACTGAGAAAATTAGTGAAGGTTACAAAAGCAATGAGAAGTTCCGAATCCAGGCCAGATCTTTCCTGTTAGTGTCAAGAAATGGACATGAAAGTAAAGGAAAGAAGTGAAAGCAACCAAAGTGAAAGTAGAATGATTGCAAGAAGAGAAAGTATGAATCCTTACATAAAAAGGTATTAGAGATGTATTGAACTCCCAACAAAAGAAATGTAAAGTTGATGTAAGACCACAATGGAATCTTCTTGAAATAGAGTGAAAAATATGTTACACGTTTCCCCTGAAGTGTGTGGTGTTATCCTCATGAAAAATATGATGCTTGGTGAAAGAATGAAGTGAAAGAGGCAGTGGATTTTTAAAAAAGTATAAAGGGAGGGTCCCTTCTGAGAGAATTTCTCCATCCACCCACCCCCACTCCTCTTTCAGAATCATATTCCCTTTATCAGATCTCTGTCTAGGTTACAGCTCTTTCTCCTGTCTCCCAAGGTAATTCCGACATATCATTATGGATGCCTTCTCTTATTTATTTTATGATTTTCTTACTGGCAATCAAATATTAAATCAATCAAACATAGCTTTATATTTGCATTATTCAGGCTGAGAATACGTTACATGTACTGGTAATGTTCAATCTCTGTAATAGCCGAACAAAGAAAACAAAATATCAATTTCTCCAGTAGTTTCTCTTCTTACATCTGCTTTGAATGGACAACAAACTTGATGGTTTCATGTTGAGTTTGTGTAGATTTTAATGGACTTGTAGGAAGAACCTTGTAGCCATGCTAGTTGTCTCTTCCACACCCACCCATCCTTAGGCCTGGTGTATTTGGATAGCAAACTCCTTGTGATATCATCTCCAGTGTCTGATCGATTCCATTAAAGGCCTGTTTCAGCTTGGTCACAAGTGAGCCAAATGGAATATGGCCACCTATCAGGAATTCTGTAATAAATTTCTTTTTCAAAATGGAAATATTCTTTATCAAATAACATTAAGATACATTGGTAGAAGCATTAAAGTTGTTTCACTGAGGGCCAAATGAAGTAAGTAGTAATCTTCAAGAGTAGAGAATTATGTTCCTGCCACCAAGGGGAGGCTGCTTTCACTGCTTACCATGGCAACAGTCTTCATGCAAAAAGCACCTCAGCAGGTAGACACTGCAATTTGTTCTACAGCAGGCCTTGTGGTGTGAATTTTTGTGATTGCATGGAGAAAAGGGCTATAGTTAGAGGCTTCCAAAAGCAGCTTTCCATGTGAAAAAGGTTATTCTGGAACACAATTTAGAGCAGTTTTCCTATCTGTGATTAAGAAATGGCCCTTGTAAAACTATGGAAGTTGATCAGTGGTATATGCCTGTTTCTTATCCAGAAGAAGCATACAGAGATGCATAAAACATTCCTCTTACATTTACTTTTCATTTCTACAAAAGAAAATTCTGTTCTAAAATTTGGATACAATTCTATAGCTTATTTCAGTTGACCTATCATTCATCAGCAGGTTCAAATCTGTTTCCTGTAGGTTAAATTAAGGGTTCTTAATGCATACCTTTGAAAAACAGCTCACCAATGCAGGAATGTCTGTGCTATACATAGCAACCCTTTAGGGAATGGCCTGTAATGAAGAAAATTGTCACTATCTACATCAAATTAATATGGTACTCTCCATTATGTGTTGAACTACAACACCACAATCTCTTGTTATTGTTCTTTCAAACAGATAGACATATCCCTTTCTATGTTCATTTATTTATGTTCATTTATCCCTGATCTCACCATTTTTTAGTTCTTTGGGTTACAACCATACATAATATCTCATTCATCTGAATGTATAAACCATGGCCCACAAAAAACTACACCAATGATCTCCTATCAGAGATGATGGGATATTTACATATTATTCATGTGTCATTTTAGTAGGATGCCTGAAGGTCATTTTGATCATAGAGTCATGGATTTTGGCTGATGTTGCCCCGAGATATTGATGAGTCCAGGTTACTTCCATTTAGTCTCAATTATCTAATATTGCTGGTTGCTCTTAAACTTTGCATTCTTCTTATAACTCAAACACCAGCATAATCCGATTACAAAATCTGCTTTCCTACTTTTCCTGCAGACTGAACACACATATTCTCAAACAGCATTTAATGATCAGGGAGACTCATCCATCAGCAGTTTTTAGCAAATTATTCCTCACTGTGATTTCTAAGCTTCCAACAGCACTGTCTGTGCAGTTTCAAAGGTTCTTTTATACACACAAAGAATAGAAACTTGAATCTTTATTTTTTTTTAAAAAAAGTGGAAAACAGAAAACTATCGGAAGATTTATTTATTTTATTTTATTATTTCAATCTGTATACAGTAGCTGCCCATGAATTGTGCAACTTTGGTTGGCTTACAAGAGGATTCAAATGTATTTTTAAAAAAAAAATTCAGAAGAAATAAGTAAAATACATGGCAACAGAAGCAACTCACATTTAAAACAGCATCACATAACTTCCTAGCCCAGTACCTTCAGGAAGAACCAGGTCTTTAGGCCTTTCTCCAAGGACTGCCAATATGAAGGCCAGCCAAATTTGGGGGAAATGTTATTCCATAGGGCAAGTGCTGCAACAAAAAAAGGCATAACTCCTGAATCACAGAAGATGTAAGTGATGGGATCTGGAGCATGCCTATTCTGCCAGATCTCATTAGAGAAGCAGAGATCATTGGAGACAGATCAGGTCCTATGCCATGTATAAGTGGCCATCAGCTTCTTGAATTGCACCTGTAAGCCCATTGGCAACCGGTACAGCTCACATAGTAGCATTTTACAAGTGCATATTGAAGTACACCCATAACTGCTTGCTTTTTTGACCAGACATAATTTCTGAATAATATTCAAAGATAGCCTTATATGGTATCATTGCAGGAGTCAAAGTGTAACCAAAGAGTGGATGTCCATGAATCCAGAATAGGCACAACTGGTGCACAAAGTATTCTATAAGTAGGTCAGGTTTTCAGCTGTACAACACCTGAACATTCCTGGTTTGCTGGTTCAGAAGAAACTCTGATATAGAAACTCACCTCTCCCGTACAGTTTCCCCAGTGATTCCAACTGAGGAGATACTATAGTTCTATCTGCAAAAAAGAAGAAGTCTCTCTATGAAGGAACATCAGAATTATCTTTGGGAAGACACACGCAATGAACAGGGCAGCTGATAGGCAGCCCTAAGTCAAGGGCATTTCATATCACAATATAGCTTTTCCTACAAGCTTTAGAAATGTGATTGAGGGTAGTATTGGGTGCTTTCGTGTTTTTTTGCTGTATCCTATTTTTATATAACAGCCGTCATATTTTTATTCTGTGGTATAAGATGAATCTTGGATATTGATGTGACTTTGTATATTCTGTTTTCTTTTTTTTTTCCCAAGTCTAGCCTAGAGTTGTCTTTTTCAGTGCTCATGCTGAAATTGGGGAATGGATACTGTCTTTTGGCTGACATACGTACTTTATTGTGCTGCTATCTCACAATCTGTTTCTGTGTGAAATACATACACTTGCCAGAGTTATCGCATATTTTAGTATGATTTCTTGTCTTACTCTATCTTATGCTGTGTAAGGCAAGATGGCTCATTTCATAACATTTTGCTACATGGCAGATACCAAAACAAAATGGTTTTACAGTATGTCATAATCATTTTGATGTATATAAAAATGGAACATGCAGGGAATTGAATTTAATGCCTGCTTACTGACACATCTCTGTATCACTATTAATATTATTTTGATATCACAGAAGAGGCAGGAACGTCTAGAACCTCACACTAGGGAACACCTCTTTAATAATATATGCAAGCTTCCTTTTTAAAACAGTTTTATTAAGAATTTTTTTCATGTTTATAACAATTTTATTAATTTATGACATAACATACAAAAGAAATACAAAAGCAAAAAGAAGGAAAAATAGGGAAGGAGAAGGGAAAAGTGTGAAAAAAAAGGTTTATTAAGAATTTTAAACAGAAGATAAAACAAGAACTAATCTAAAGTGGAATGACAAGAGATAGCGGAAAGGGAACAAAGAAAAAGCCAAATGTGCAAAAAGAAAAAATAGAAAGAAATAAAAAAAAGTAGCTTCCTATTTCCTTTATAGAAATTGTAAGCACAAATACAAAATTATATCTCATACTATGGTTACTAAAACAAGCTTTTCACTGTTTTTTTCTTAATCATCAAAACCGTAAGCGATAAGTTCACTTTTTTCCAATTCACGCACAAAATCTATATGGAGTTTCCAGTCAACAATAAATAGTAGATATTGTCAATTTAACTGTCTCTGCAAAGTTATTATTTTGAATCTTAATTTTGATTACTTAAAATTAAAATTTCCATTATATTGCTACTTTGTGTGTTTGCATACGTGTGCGTGCGTGTAAAATAGAAGATAAACAAAGCAAATTAAAATTGATGAAGTGAGATAGGTGAACAAGTTAAAATATCTCCAAAGAAAACACTGTCACTCAAGAAAAATAACAACAACAACTGGTGGGACCATAAAATAGAGAAAGTCATGAAAAATGAAGAAGCTAAATTGCTCTGGGACTTTAGAATTAAAACAGACAGGCAACTGCCACATAATACCCCGGACTTAACAATTGTCGATAAGAAAGAGGAAAAAAGTCTGGAGAGTAGACGTGGCAGTACCTGGAGACAGCAGAAGAGAAGAGAAAGAACTGGAGAGGATAACAAAATACAAAGACCTACAAATAGAAATAGAACATCCATGGCAAAAGCAAGCAAAGGTAGCACCAATAGTAATAGGTGCCTTGAGTGCAATCCCAAAATAACTGGAGCACCACTTGAACACCATTGGCATTGACAAATTCACCCTCAATCATTTGCAAAAGGCAGCTTTACTCAGAACAGGTTCCATCTTGCGACGATATCTGTAACACCATCAAACTTCCAGATCTGCCTACCCAGGTCCTTTGGAAGGACTGACTGTGCAACAAACCATAGTAATAGGGAAAAAAATGATTTCTGATTCCCCCTTTTACACATTTGCTCTTTCACAACATTAGTAAGCATTCAGACCCTCTTAGAAGCCAGGCTGTAAGTGGTTATATTTACTATGCTGCATGATGTGTTGTACTGTATATATAGGAGAAATTCTTGCTTAAATTAGTTAAACTTTTACTCTGTAAGTGTGCTGTCAGTTTTCCTAGTTTAAGTTCCCTACTAATTCTCTTGATAGGAGAATTATCTGTATGTGCTTTATTTGGCCACATCTCTCCTCTTCTATTCGAGCCAAATTGTTTCAGTCCCCATTCTCTTCATGCATTACCATAACCGTTCTTAAGTTTGTCATTCCCTTAATTTTACCATTCTCGCTTTGTTACTTTCATGCACTCTGTTCTACAGAGCAACTTTCACTTCTTTCAACAAACTTTCATTCTTCATTACAGACTACCTTTCCATGCATGTGTACACATCTTACAATTTCTTCATCTGATTTTCCATATTTAGTAAGCATTCTACCAAGTTATACAAATACAAATTCAAAAATCTTGATTTTTGCCATTTGTATCCCTTTTAGTTATTCACTCCATTTTCTCCATGTAACACACCCACCATAGTCTTTAATAAATTAATTTTGAAACCAATACTCTTTGTGGCATCATGCCGTCTAACATTTGTTGCAAATCATTAAGTTCTCTGCCAATAATGTGGCATTATCTACTTGGATATTCACATCCTGAACACTATTATCAACAGTAATATTACAAGCGATATATACATGCATGCATCCATAAATACTTTAACCAAAGGGTATCACTCATACTTGCTTAGACATTGCTCAGTCCTGAATCACATTCATTCAGAATGTTCCACATTTTTCACCATCTGTTGTTCTTTCATTGTCACCATTCACTGGAGCAATCAGAGGCAAACATACTCTTATCAATGAATTCCTATTTTCATATGCACACCCTGGATGGAGATCGAATAAGATCTAATAGAGTAGGTCTCTTTTGAGTCCTAAATATAGGGGAGATAGGACAAGAGGGAATTGATGATTTAGAGGCTCCCCAACTTAGAAAAGCTTGTCTCCTGAAGTTAAGATGGTTTAGGTTGTGAAAAGGCAGTTTTTTCTAAAGGAACTTTATGGAGGGAATATTTTAGCAGCTGATTTTTATGATGTCTTTCTAGCAAGTTATATGATGGTATTTTTGAAATTGGACATTTTATGGATACAGTTTAATAATAGTAATTTTTTCCCATAGGTGTACCTTTTCTACTATTAAATTTTATTGTTGCATTTATTGTAAGCTACCTAGAGTCAAAATTTGAAATACTAGTCATGTTGCAGTAAACAAATATGTATCCCCAAAGTATGCATCACACAATACTCCAGAAAGTACATTTGGGGCTTTTCACTCATAATTAAATCTTCCCTTTGCCTCTTTACATTTATTCCTCAACTCTATACCACAAATCAGGCCACTTTCATTCAGAGCTACTAAATCCTTCCCCTTCCCCTCAGTTTGCCAAATGATCAGCATATCTATTTTTCTTTATTTCATCACTTTTATTAAGTAATCATCTTTGTTAATTACTCCTGTCCCAGTACAAGTCATAGTCAGAGTGCCATGATCGTTACCAGATGGGATCATAGATACTGACTTTTATCATTCATCAGGGCTTTGGTCAGTCAGGTTTTTGACATAATGCTTTTTAGCAAGATAAAATACTGACTGTTATTCACCCTTAATTATAACCATGCCATATGCTGCATCCCCTACAAATGGTAAAGCCAGTGCCAGTCCAACATTTTTATTAATGATTTTGATGACTTGATGGATGGAATGCATATCCTATTTGCAATGCATTTTAAAAAGGATTCAGAGAAACTGGAACAGAAGATGATGATCGGGAGACAATTAAGTATTAAAATGACATACTGAAAATATTAAGAAGAAAAGACTAGAGGGACAGGAAGAGATTGAAAAACACAAGAAGATGAGAAGCAAACTAACTGCAGAGCTGCCTGTACCTGTGGAATTTTTTTGTCTTTGCATTACTGCACTAAGATTTGTTTGTTCTAATCATAATCTGTTCAGCAAGCAAGAAATAAGAGTCAGTTGTGCAGATTTGAAAACTATACATAATGTTTCTGCTTAGCTGTTGTTACTCCTTCTACTTCTCCTCCTCTTTTTTAACTGCTGTAGCCTCTGGACTGGTTAACAGCTTAAGCAAGTCACATTAAAAAAACACAAATAAACCCATTTGTTCCTATTTGCATATCATATTAAACCCTATGAAGATTATGCAAGTTATGCATCTTTGAAAAATGAGGTTGCTTGAAGAGGTAAAAGTATTTTCTCCTCACCCCATAGGTCCTTGATGTATGAAAAAGGAAGAGGGAGGAAAGGGAATGTATTTGTGTTTTGTCTGCCTGAACAAACCTCATGGAAATAATACAGTAATCCTTCTCCCAAGATGGAAGAAACTGTGCTGATGTTGTTTAAATGTTAAGGGCTCCCTTTTGTTTATACTGTAAGAGTTATAAAAGAGCCATGACAGTACAGTGACTGATAGCCTGATACTAACAGGTTTATCATCAAATCCAGCCTACCAGGCAGAACATTACAGTTATTAAGGGAAATGAGGCACAAATAGAGTCTAATATTTGAAAATGCAGCAATGGAAGCACTGAGGCTCATTGCCGAGATTCTGAACCCTTGCAAAGCTTTTAGACGTCAATTGCTGTTTGGGGTATCTTGTATCCTTCAGGCAAAAAATGCACTAAACATTTGGACGAGTTCTGCTGCAACTTTAGATCACTAAAAATAAACTTTCATGGAACAAATTCCTATGAGATTGTTTCTCATATACCCTGGAAAAAAAGCTGTCAAATAACCAATGTTTTCCTACAGTAGTCCAGCAATTCAGTTGCATATCTACTCTTATTTCAATAGGATAAGTTGTTTTAAAATTCAGATATACTGTATGTGGATTTTACTTAGAAATGTTTGTGGGGCTATAACATTTTGTTTTTCAGCTGTGTCAGAGATGTTTGCAACTTTTACTCAAGATGTAAGGTCAAAAGAACAGTTGGGTCTTCCTCATTCTACCATTTCTGGAATATGACATTTCTCAAACCAGCCTTTCCCAATCAGGTTTTCTCCAAACTGCTGGCTGGTTTGGCATTCTGATTGGTAATTCTGGACTACAACACTTTTAGCTGGCACCAAGATGAGGAAGGGCACTCCATATTCTGGTAAATTGCAGTATCTGTATTAGTTTCCTGATTGCTTTATATACTATATTACCCTCTGATCAGAGCTGCTTGTTTGTCCCATGGGTTCCCTATGTTCTAGTTTATATTTGATTCAGTTCCACTTTGGATTCCAACACGCCTCCAGGTCATGTAGCTTTAATAATTGCTAATTGTTAGAAGAGGAAAAAAATCTTATTGATTCAACCAGAATGTGCCCTCTGGTTTGCGTCCAGCAATATATAATAGGTTTATGATAGGCATTGTGCTTCATTAGAGTACAGTTTCCACAATCCATTAAACTGGAATGTTGAGAGATACCTGTTCCAAACATTTAACTGAAAGTGCTTTTACCAGCTTTTTTATTTCACTCCAAAAAGAATTGGAATGAGCAAGAAGGCCAACCCCTAAATAATTATCTGTAAGCGGTACCACTAGGAATCCAGCCAGCAGAAATGCCTAATCTTCAAAGATCCTTGAAACTGTATTTTTCAGAACTGTTGTCACAATTAGAAGAAAGCTAGTAGATTTCTTTAAACAGGATTAAAAACAAGCACCGGTTTTGTTTTTCTGTCTCCTGGTCAAGCAAATGATCTGTAATGATCCTTTGGGGTTAGATCAGACAATAGTAAAGATAACATAGAACTAAATGCACACAGGAGATTAGATGTTGTTTCTCAAAGTATGTCATGACATTTGCTTATGCAACAACCAGCATTTGCCTAACCCAGAGCCAAAGAAACAGTGGGCTACAGAAGGATAAGAACACATATAAGCTCCCATTGCTTTTTGATCCAAGTTTCTTTTTCCCACGGAGTTTCTGCTGTGAACAGAAAAATGCTCACAATGTTCCTTCAACAGCCAGTTTACAAGAGAGCTCAGCCCACATGTTTTCAAAATACCACCTGAGCCCATCATTCCCAGACAGTTGGAGGCAATGTCTCCATAATATGATACAAAGCTCAATACTGTATGTGTAAACATTCACAACCATTCTGACTTGAAGAACCTGGGATAACTTGAGAACTGGATATAATTTTATGATAATACTTCATGAAAGTAGAGTCTCCCATTTTATTTTAGTATTCTGGCACGGTTGTGAAAGAGGAATTTCTTCCGGACCACATGCCAAATAGTGAAGGGCAAAGATCTGATCTTTTCTACCTCCTGCGGGTACATGGAAGAGTGGTGCCTTTATACTCTTGGACATATATTTGTATAATGATCAGTATAGCTGCTGGGAAAGCCAAAGGGGACAACTGATATATTCAAGAGAATAGGTAGGAAATTGGCCCAGAATTCATACATAATACATTTGAGCATTTCCCAGAGGAGTTGTGTCAGGAGACTGATGAAAGGTGAAGGGATGTTCGTGTGAGCTAACAAAGGTGTGGAGTATTATTCTCTCCTGTATCCATCTTTTTGGGCATGACTCCAGGGCCTGCTAACATATTTTGTAATATCTTGGACTTGTGACTAAACATGATGAAACTGTCTTTCATTTCCTTGGTGATAAAATGATGGAAATTTAATTGCTGCGCTCTTGTAAAATATTTCAAGTGTCTATCTTGACTGCTTTTTAGTACTGATGTCCTCTTGTCAGGGAAGAGTGATGTGTGATCTCTTAAAAATGCACATGAGAGGTTGAGTAGAACAATGATTGTCAGTGGGGCTGGTGTTTCTTGTTCATCTTGCCAGCCTGTGCTCAAAATTCATCTCTCTCCCCAATCGTCCAGCTGCCAGCCCCTCTCAGCTGCTGCTTTCCAGGATTTTCTCTCCCCCGAGTATTGTTACTGGCATCTTTTTGGGAGTGGAAGATTCCTTTAAAAGAGAAAAAGAGCAGGCTGCCAGCGACAAGTACCAAATGTCTCTCTTCTACACATTGCTTAAATCCCAGCCCCAGCTGATTAATCATACAGTCAGGCTGCTTTGAGCTTATCACTTTCCTTAATAGCTGAATAATTTAAAGCCTCTGTTTGTCAGCGTCTTAATTGCTTTTGCATTAGACACAAAAGCCACCAGGAATGCAAAAAGGGAATAACCCCAGTAGAGTCCCTTTATTTCTCTCATTTGGCATCTCTTTTGAACTGGCTTATGGGGAGATAAACCTGGCTGCCGACAGAATTTTTCCCATCTGTATGGGGAACCAAGGGGACAAATGTCTGTCATGGTACATGGATTCTTATTCTTGGGAAGGCTTTAAGATGGCCATAAAATTGTCATGCAATCAAAGATGTCTGACCGTAATGGGGAGTGCTGGGCAAGGACTGGGGAACTAGAAACAGTTTAACATGAAGAGGGTAAGGCATTCTAGATTTATCCCCAGTGAAAGTGGGGAAAGGAGAATTTCTAGAGTTCTTCACTTGTTTTGGATTCTAGCTTCCATCAGCCTCCGTCAGCATGATGAATAATGCTTGCTTACTTATCTCTGAACCATAAGTTGAGCTGAGGGATGCAGTAGTCAGGATCACCAGGATTAAAAAGGGATAAGACCACATTTTTAAACACTGCTCCAAGTCCTCAAAATGCAGACAAAAATATCCTTTCCCTTAGCTACCCTGTTGATGTTTTAAAAGTGTTGCAAACTATCTTACTAAGCCTTAAAGTTGCACTACCAAATGTTGGTGGTGAGAGCACCAGGAAGGAGGAGGCACACATAGACTTCCATACTTCAATGCCATCGCATTCTCAGATTGGATGCTATCAATATACATGGAGATGATGTGGATTGAGGTACCAGCTAGCACTTCCCCATCCACTTCCAGGTCACAGATGGACATGGCACAACCCTAAAAATTCCCCATCCACTTCCAGGTCACAGATGGACTGTCAAAGCTGACTTTCTGCTCCGACGAAATAAAGGACACAAGAAGTTGAAGCTTTGTGCAAGTCTTTACTCAGTC